>JAZGTK010009769.1:0-16967 GCA_036877625.1 Ambastaia sidthimunki | reverse complement strand
GAACATTTACAGTGGTAAATATTTCTCGATACAACAGAGCCCTGTATACTTCTTTATGGCATAAATGTATAAGAAAGCTGCAAGGTTTCTCATAGGCAGTTCTCCATATATAATGCCCTGTCATCTCACTGGTATTCTCTGGCCCTTAGACACGCTTACTTCTGCTAAAAGATCTCTTGAGCTGAGGTAACTCAGAGTTGAGCTCACTCACTGAGCTGTAGAAACACTCAAATAAACCTTCGGTGACTCAAATAAACATGTTTCTCCCTCTCTTTCCCCTCTTCCTCTGTACCTCTCAGCCAGCATCGCCTGCTGTCATCTGGCAGCCTTATCCTCTAACATGCCTCCATATGTTTTGTTCTGTATTAATGGCCGTGGCTTACAGTGGGCTAATTTCAGTCGGCCGGCAAGACAGCTTTGGGCGCTGAGGTGGACTCAGCAAAAAAACAGCGTGTCTGGCAAGCAGAATGAAGAGAGAGAGAGGGGAAAGCTGTGAAACACTTCCTAGCTCACAGCAGGCTTAAAAACAACCCACTCTGTGCTTGAACGCGGCCTATGAAGAGACTACAGTCAGATGACCGAGCCACCACAGGTGGAGCAGAATGAGAACTCGGATCTGAAGGTTCCAGCCGTCATTGGACTCTGTTGGTCCTGTTTTCACTCCTCTCGCTGTGATCAGCAGTTTAATGGGGGAGCGGCTGCCCATTTAACAATTTTAGGTTGTAAGAACATTTCTGTTGCATTTTTATTGAGTCACAAAAAACGAGTACTTTAAAAATGTTACTCTGAAAATTCAAAACGTCCCATTTTTAAGCATTGTATTTTAAATTCTGTAACATTTTTAAAATGTTCCACTGACAACTTAAGAGTAATATTTTATGTATAATATGTATATGAGCAAAAACGTTTCACTGCAAGAATGTTTTTTGATAACATTGAGAAAACTCTTGGTGAACGTTCTAAGAACGTTCTGTTAGCTGGGTGTTCCCTGTCCTCCTGTAGCTCTCCTGAATAAGCAGCGATCAATCACAGCTGTGCTCTTCAGGATAATAAGCTGCCCTATCAGTCTGCCTCAGACCTGTTTACTGCAAACACAAATAAATGACATGACCTTCACCTCTAGAGCGGATTCATCCAGGGCTTCTCTCACACACTGAGGTGCCATTGAGTGTGTGTGTGTGTGTGAGTGTGTGTGTGTGTGTGAAGCAAGGGATGTTAAAAACTCAAGGAACATATTGAGGGTCTTGACCCCTTTTTAGCCAATAGGCTTTAGTTTATTAAAGAGCAGAACAGTAGCGTGTGTGTGTGTGTGTGTGTGTGTGTGTGTGTGTGTGTGCGTGCGTGCGTGTGTGATGCATGCTTTTTGTACATTTCGTCTGTGCTACTGTATTATGACGTGGCCACTCTGTTGGCCACTCAGCCTCTCTCTCTCTCTCTCTCTCTCTCTCTCTCTCTCCATCTCCCATTTTCTCTCTCTATATAACAGATGAACCTTGAGCTCCACAGTAAAACTCCTTGTTCCCTAAAATTGGAGCAAGACGTGTGTTACAGCATTAGTACTTAACAGGGCGTGAAATAGCAGCCTGACTTCCTGACATCTCCCCATCACTTCAGGTGAGGGTGCAGACGGTGAGATAGATGAGCAGCCTCCTTATCCTTCTTCCCACAATGCAACGGGGCCACCTGAAACAGGCATGTCCGTTACTGTCCGTCTGCATCTCCTGCCGCTTTTATCCTCTGACCCTCTGCAGCAAAATCTTCTCATCAGAAAGTCAATCACCCATGATTTCACTTCCACAGCAGAGCGATTCATTTATATTCCTAATAATTCCTGGCCAGCTAACCGTTTTCAAGGATAGCTGTTTTGTCTTTCCATTACTTGCCTTTTTAGCACCATCAATTCGAGGGGTAAAATTGATGAATAATGTTCCAGGAAAAATGCTGAAAACTGGAAAAGTTAAGTGTCACATACACAGGTAGCTGATCTCAATGCTTTGCCTTATTAGGGGCTGAGTTGAGAGAGGGTTTCACAGCCGGATGTTTGTTTCTGTTGCCCTTCAGGCTTGTTTAATATGACTTATTAGTGCTGTTGTTAACGAGCTGACCTTTGAGTTGCATAACGCAGTAAAATGGGAGGAGCTAATACCTTTAGTGATCGTTTTGTGTGGTTAGAGGTTAGTTTTGTTTTGTATAACTTCAGAAAAACTGCAAGCTCAGTGTCTTATTGTATGTGTAAGTCACATCTTGTCCCTATGCAATAGTGTTATATATATATATATATATATAACACTATTGCATTGTGTGTGTGTGTGTGTGTGTGTGTATATACACACTGTATATATACAAATATATAGTCATGCATTAATTTGTTGACATTATTGATTTTATTTGAATTGGCCTTTTTTAAAGTCTGGAGTTTGTTTCAAAATGCTGTTTAGAAACTGCTCTTTTGTTTAAAATATTTAAGCTCCTAATACAGGACATTTATAGAACTTCATTCAGCAAGGCGCCTAGTAATTTGTGGTGTCTCACGTCCAATAAGACTGTGCAGTGAAGTTCTGAGGGGAATTTAATGAATGGCTCACACGTCCCGCTAGTTTGTACAACACTGTACAAATATTCTGCACTGCTTGACTTAAATCAGTGAAAAACCCACTCTGTCCTGTCTCCAGTTGGAGAACACAGTTTTGTTCTACTTTGGAGTGTTGGATTTCCCTCAGCCATTATTTTCCAGGACAGGGCAGTGAAGTGATCGGAGTAAAATCATATTTTGGCTGGGGCTGGTGATCCCTGTCGCCCTACTCCTACACCACATATTCTAGGGCAGAAAACTGGTGTGTGTGTGTGCACGTGAGTGTGTGCGCGTGTCTGTGCATGTCTGTGCGTGTATGTGTGCGCGTCTGTGTGTGCGTGTGTGGGTTTACTTGACCATATATTGACCATATATTGACCATATTTGAGGTTATATTGTTGTGTATAAAACAATAGAATTGTATGAAATGTTCCTATTTAGGTTGATAAGTAAGTGTGTGTGTGTTTGTGTGTGTGTGTTTGTGTATATAAAGATAGAGAGAGAAGGATTGTAGCCAGTAAACTATCCTTGTCAATACCAACTGAATTACAACAACCAACATTTACCCAATAACTCCCATTAGACAGGTCTACTGAACACCTGGTGAGAACACAAACATCCAGGGTAAACTCAAATCATTTGTGGCTCCGGTCCTGAAAGATTGACCGTAGTGACTCTCTAGCCACTTAGAGAAAAGAGCTCTAGCTCCGCCCCTCGCTTGATTAGCTATTAATTCAGGTTGCACTGTTGGTACACAGATGCTCCCCCCAGACCCAACTCATGATTCAGCCATTCTAATAAACTCCCAAACGTGTATTGATTTCTCTTAAGTGAGGGTGGCAGGGTGGGCGAGTTTTTCATTACCCACTGGTAATTATACAGATTGAAATAAGCTTTCTTATTTAGATGCAACTCTCTCTCTTAACCTCCACCTGCATTGCCCGCAGAGCAGACAAGCCCCGCCCCAAACAATTGGCCACACCCCCTCAATCCAAGCGCATTATTTCATGTTGACTTCATCTAATGCGCGATATCAGCCGTGCAAGTATGCGACGAGCGGGGTTAATGGAGCATGCATGCAGCTCAATCACTTTTCCCTATTGTTAATAATGAAGACAAATGTCAAAAGCGCAGTTTCTAATGCAATAATCAAGCGGGCACCTTTGCAGCGGACAGCAGCAGGGAAGGTTGTGACATGTCAACGGTATCACAGCTCTGCGTCCAGATTAAATGCAACAGCTACGTCGCAGGATCAGCGGTACACAGCTGCGTTTATTTGTGTTAAAGCGGGCCGCCCTCAGATCCAATTATCAGCATGTTTTTCCTCCAGGGGGACGTTTCGTCTGTAATTGTTTAGAAAATGGCTATTATTTTGCGATATGCCACATGCTGTTGCGAGCAGGGCGTGTCCACACCGAGTGTCAATACAGATGTAGTCGCCGGTAGCAACAGCTTGCGAAGCCAGATGCGAGACAAGAGGGAGGAAGTGACATAACAGCCTCTCTCAACAATCCACTGCTTCCAGCTCTTGTGTGAAATTGCCAAATAGAAACTGATAGAAATACAGAAGGAAAGTTTCAGCTCGCCCCATTGTGAGTTTTTCCAAACTTCCAACCTATGCCTTTTCACTGACTGTCTGGAATTCATAGACAGCTAATCGATTTGCCTAGCCTTCCTCTTTTATATTCTGTTTTCCTCTATCTTCTTGTCTTCCCCACTTCCAAACCCCTCTATCTATCTGCTTTTTTACTTTTGCACTGTTGTATTTCTCTATGTGACTGCTAACTCCTGCGTTCTCTGTGTATCATGTGTTTGTGTGTGTTTGTGTGTGTGTGTGTGAGAGGCAAAACAGAAACGGAATCCAGTTATGATGTTTCCGAGTGTGCCGTTGCCATGGTTTTGGAACTCTTCCAAATCCGGGGAGAGCGAGAGATTTGTTGAAGTTTTTGCTCCGGAGGTGCAGGAGGACTGTTTTCCCATGATGCTTTGCTGTCTGTTCAAATGTTGTCAATAAGAAGAATTACAGATGAAGAGAACTGTCAAATCGCTTTTCTCCTCTTCAGGTTCAGTGGCAGGGCCTGTTCCTCTGTGCCAGGTGCAGAAAGCAAGGACAGCACAAAAGAAACTGCGAAATATAAACTATTCGATTGTTTCTTGTTTAGAATGAAGCATCACGATGCCACTATGACTGTGGAATGAAGATCAATAGTGGGCTTCCAATAACACATTTCACAAGAGCGCTGTACAACTAATTCACAAAGTGCTTTGTCCCTTCATCCATCTTATTCATTTGATCTGTTTTTATAAATCTGCCATGAGTCAGACTTCCTAAAGCGTCGACCCCAGCTAATTAAAAGGAAGTGCTAGTCAGTGCAATCGGAATGTCTAACTCGCCCAATCATCTCTTTTAAACCAGGGTGATTAGTTTTCAGTGTGTACAGCTCATAATCTTAGCATTGCACTGAATAAACGAAGGCCTCGCGTAGCTTCACTGTGATCGTGGGATTTTAGGATCTCCTTTATAAAGAGGGTGGGACAAATTGACATGTAGTGACGGAATTAGCGGATATGAATTATCTACAGTTTCCTGTCATTTAATTTCCCAGCCTTGGAGGCTGGGCCAGTGATGTCATTCCGGGAAAGTCCTGTGATTTTCCACCATGCGCATTTACAGTTAATTGTATTTTTGTGTATTTATCAGGTGTGTTATAAGTATTTAAAATAGTCTTAAATATGGATGGCAGGTAGAAAATGTTTTTAAACTGTCTGGATTAATGTGGACGTTGCCTTAGGTATCCAAAGTGATGGTTAATTTGGTGTTTACATCCATTTTTATATATTTGTGATAATAGATTTAACATGTTTATTCAGTAAACTCAGTATGTGGTTGTGTCACCTAAAGACTGGATGTAAAGATTTGTATAATGCCTTATAATACACATTGAATGTCTTTTCAGTAATCATTTAAATCACTGCTTTAATACATTAATATTAAATTATTCATGTTTCGGTCTTTAAACCTGAAGTAATGTCTTTATCTATAATGAATGCATATTATAATACACTATAGGCTACTGTTTACAGGTTTTTAATTGAAGCGATATCCTATAAACCAACATAAAGATTTTTTAAAGACGAATGTTAAGGTCTTTAGTTGGATGAAATTCAGCAGTCACACGAATGCCACTGATTTTCGCCCGATCAGTGCCAGTTTTTCACCATCCGTCTGGCCTTTTTTATTATCTGCCTGACCAGCAGAGCTGTGCCAAAGACATTTACGTGAGGTTGATTTTCAGAGTAAAGCCATTGGAATGGAGAGCAGAGAGGAGAAATGAGAAAGACCTCAGGACGAGGTAAAGCCACATTCTGAAGAACTCACCGCATCACATGCTTGTAGTGACTGTAATTATGAGCTCTGCTGTGACCTTCCCTCCCTCACGCTCACTCCACTGTAAACGCAGACAGAGATCACTGATTATTTTTATGGGCAATAACATCTTCGCGCTAATATCTTTGTGCCCATGTAGAGGAAGTATTGAGAGCGTAATGAAGGAGAGACGTCTTTGGTTTGATGTACGGTTCCGAGTTCTGCGCCCGACTCTGTTCTCGGGGAGAGCGTGGCTCGCTACTCGTTTGTCAGCTCGGCCGATGATGGAAATTCAGCATTCAACACACAAATCAGAGCGGAGTGAGTTCAAAGCCACGACACTTAGCATGCAGCTTTAAACTGACTAGCAAAGTTTTTTTTCTTTTTTACTCTTAAGTCATCTGAAATTCCTTTTTAATTACCTATGTCAGGGCCTTGGACACTGTTATCAAGTCTTACATCCCACCCCTCCGCTAAGGAAAGAGAGGATTAGCTTTACTTTGTAGTCGACAGATGCTCCAGTTTCATAGCGATATGTGTAATGTAAGAGTAAGCCGCAGCGTAATTGCATTGAGAGAAAAGGTAAGAGATGTATTGTGTTGTCAGATCTTTGAGGGGAGTTCCCAAGAGGCTTCGCTTCRGAGGCATGTTCATAGCGCCTGCCAACCTCTGTTCGTCATGGCCACGTTCATTCATTCGCTCTTAGATCAGCGTTACACTGCCTCTCGTTGTCTGATCTGTCTTTTGGGGGCATATGAGATGGGAATTTCGAAGGAAGTAGGTGGGCGGGACTAGAGCCTCTTTATGACATCATAATTGTTTGACGTCAACACTCTGTGACATCATCACTGTGCGTATGCGAGCGAGCGTCCGCGCATGTACGGTTTGTTTTATGCACAGTCTGCAGGATCTCCAAGAATCAATAGTTTCGTGACTAAGATCTTCTGAATTTCTGCCCACATCGTATTCTTCAAGGTTTTGACTCTTTACACACCCAGTGATGTTTACTGCTGCGAGCTGACGGCTAAGTCATGCATTATTGACACGTGGTGTACTAGTTTGAAACTAATTTGTTGCTGTATGTATGCCTAATAACTGTAAAATCAAAATGTAGCAACGTTCCGACATCCAGTCTTCAAAGGCAGCGTAATGAGCGCAGAAGGAAGTTCAAAGGGAATGCCAAAGTGTTTATATAAAGCAATATAGTGTCCACAGAGCTGCTTATTTGAGCCCTGATATGGAGAGAGTTGATATTTAACATGAAAGGGCTTCTTAAGAGGAGTTTAACAGAAAAAACAGGTTAAAGCCTTCTGCTCCGGGCAACAGGGGAAACAGTTAAGCACTCTTCCTATTTACTCCGTCTTTTCTCATGTCGCTCTCTGTTGCCCTCCATCTCTCTCTTTTTCTCTCTCTCTCACTCTTCTTTTTCACAAAGCTTTGTGAAGCTTTTTCCCCTGTTGTTATTTCTTGTTTTATTCAATACTTTACACATTTTAATTCATTTTCTCTGTGGTGTACAGGCTGTTTTGTGTCTCTTCATTGATTTTAGAATAAATGAGAAATACTGGATATGTTTGTAAATGTATGAAAGGCGACACGTAATGAGGAATGAAATTTTCTCGATCTTTGCAGATAAAAGTGTTCATTGTACTGTGTAAAAATAATGTAAGTTTAGGATAAAGAACTAAGTCGGATACTTTTGTGAATGGTGTCATGGTGTCAGGCTTTACAGAGGGGCTGTAATTGAAGGATTTGGCAGTTTTTTTTTAATTTTAAGATGCTCCATAAAAGATTGAAACAGATCCCAGATTCTCACACTAAGTGAAAACTTGAGGGCTGTTCTACACGCTACACACTCTGTTTGAATCGACATAAGGGTTTGCAATACCAACCACCCACTTGTAGCCCATACTTGAGAGAACACACAGTCGCTCACGCATATACACACACACACACACACATACACACACACTGCAGCCGTCTGTCCAAATCCACTGTCTTTCTTGAAGGATTTGGGATTAAGGAAGCCCCTGCAGGAGAGAGATGTGTCTATTAGAAATGCCTCGGAAAAGTGGACAGGAGAGATGGGAGAAAGGAGGGGCGACAGAGAAAAGGAGGGAATAAAAAAGAAAAGATTTGAAGAGGAATATCACGCATAACAGACAGAGAGAGAGAGAGAGAAACAGAATAAACGCTATACAGCCTCAGGCAAACAGTGAACAATTGCTACTCTGCCTTGTGTGACCCACTGCAACCTTAAACAGCAAATTTTTTTCAGTCAATTAATTTCTGCTGGTTGGAGACGGAGGGCTCACTCAGGGGGGCTTATATGTCTCACTGCACAGAAGGGCATTAGTCAGCAATACAGAGCTTCTCCTCGATGATGCCGAGTGCAGAACCATCAACAGAGGCATTATCAAATACACAAAGCATAACACGTTCTCCTAAACGCAATATCAACACTCGGATATAATATTAAATGGTTCTTGAAAGGGAATTCAGCTTAGGAAATATATTTGTGATTATTTCAAGCGATTTTCTCAAACTAAGAAACTAGTATTTAAATGTGTGTGTGTGTGTGTGCTGTAGTTGTATATCAGTTGTATGGCACTATGCTGTTTAAATCAGATTCTGTTTATACTATAGAGTGAGAACAGCTCTTTCCTAACAGGCTGTAGGTATTGTGGGTACTGATTTCTTATTGGACAGTAGGGAAAGGTTCACAGTGTGTGAACAGTCAGTTCACTTTGAATCCTAAATGGTTGTCTTGGTAAGGTATTAGTGTAAACACAGTTCTTGATGTGTTAATTAAATGTACATGGGCATATTTGACACACGTAATGCGTTTTAGAATATTGGATCTGTATCATAGGCCGTAAATGCAGTCTAATAGATCTGTCTACTGTGTCATTAATATTAATCAAACTCGTACACAATCGCACAACCACACAATCAGATCTATATTGATGTTTTATATTTACAGTCAGGAAGTGAAGGCTACAGTGTTTGATATTATTTGATAGTATTTTTTAAATGTTTACCTAAATCAGTTTTTTCTTTTTATTTATTTTAATATGAGGTCAAAAGTAATTATTAAAAGCTATGAAACGTTTAGTTTTAATTTTAAGTATTATATTTATAATTATACACAAGTAGTGTTTTCAATGGCATAATTGTTTTTGCAGTGGAATCGAATTCGGTCACTTGTGTAAGGATCAAACTGGATTATTGTGACAATCCTATTGGCCAGCATAAATTACTGAAGCCAACGCCCACCAGCCAGTCATTAAGTTAGAGGAGTAGTGATAAAGTTACAAACACAAGTAAATAGACATGAGAGAGAGAGAGAGAGAGAGAGAGAGAGAGAGTGAGGAGTGAAGGAGAGACAGAAACAGCATGAATCATGACTTCAATAAAGATCCCAGCACAGATCAATACAGCCCACAGTGGAGCGAGGACTGACTACAGCCCACACATGGTGTGTGTGTGTTGTATGTTTGAAGCTTGAAGAATGTGTATGTGTGTGTGTGTGTGTGTTGCTTCAGTGCAGGTTCGCCCTTGCCTCCATGCATGTCATGTGTCTATAAATGTTTAATGAAAGGTGGATCTTTTAAGACCAGCGCAGGTATCCGAGCTCATTCATCTTGAGCAGTGATTCTCAGCCTTCAGGAGTTGAACCCCAGGGGCTACTTGAGCAGGTTCCAGGGGCCACGTAAAAGATTTCCATTTAGCTGTAAAACCTATATGACAGAAAAGACTTTAAAAATATTAGGGCTTTCCAAAGATAAAATAACTTAAAAGCTAACTAAAGAGAAATTGTAAGAATTGTTCACTGAAGAACCTTAAAATTTTAAATTAAGAACATAAAGATTCCCAAATGTCTATAGAAGTATGCCAATCAAAGTAACACATCATATATGAAATTGTCGCTTTGTAAGGTGGTGGCCAGTTAGGACAAAAACAAAAAAACAGAGGAGAGAGTTCTTGTCACTTTTTGTATGTAACATTCAAAGTAGACTCTGAGGAAGTGTAAGCTATTGCCTCTTTAAGCTTCCCAATAAATATTCTAAGTTCACAATGCGGAAGATCTGTAGGCCCAACTCATTAAATCGTGAATGCATGCAAATTTCTTTTTTACTTTATGTTGCCATTATCGTATATTAGCATTGTAGTTGGTTCGAAGCTGTTTGGCTGGATTCCATAGCACTGAAGTCTATAGCTGCTTTTTTCTATTCTCTCTTTGCTCTTTAAACTCTGTGACCTCATCAGTCTCGTACCGCAGCCGGAGGCTGGCGGGCGTGAAGGGCTCGCTGGTCCGTGGCCGTCGGGGAGAATGGGCCATCTCCAGGGGAGTGCAGGGACACAACACTGGTCAATTCCCATTAACACAGAAAGAACCGTTGGGAATAGAGCTGCGGCGGGAACTGTAGCAGTCACGACAACACTGAGTCTGGACGCTGGTGTCTTCAAAAGACTCTGAGAGAGAGAGTGAAGCAGAAAAAAAAGACAGACACATTATTCCTCCTTTTTTCTTTTATAATTTGGGTGATAAAGGTGAAGGGCATGTTATGGCTTTCTTTTGTGTGTGTGTGGCGGGTGGTGTTACTTAATCATAGGTTGGGGCAAATTTGTACCCTCAGCAAAACCTTTTTATTGGGGACGTCCTCATGTGTAAAAACACTATAAAAATATAGTAAATATTTTTTTTTTTATGTGAAAATGCAGAAAGTTTTTGGTTAGGGTAAGAGTATGGGTTAAGGTTAGCTTATATTCTTTAATTAGCTGTGTATAAAATAATAGAAGTCTGTTTATATATTTAAAGAGTGTGTGTGTGTGTGTGTGTGTGTGTGTGTGTGTGTGTGTGTGAGAGAGAGAATGAGGTCTTGTGATAAAGCTCCATCACACAAACATATACTGGTTCTAGTGCCATGAGTCTAAGATGAGCTCCGAGTCTTAAACACCTCACAGTTTCAAACAGTCCAAAGAACCAGACGATTTTAAGCACAGGAACAAAGTATCTGTCCGAAATATTTCTAATCTAGTATATTTATTCCAATTTGTTCAACAAGGTGCATTTTCTGGTTTAAATCTTGTTCCCTTAAGTCTTTCTTTCCAATATATTTTTATCTGAGAATCGTGCCTGCAATTTCAGTGCTGTGTGACAATTAGATCAATTTTGTTCTTTGTTCAGCAGTGTTTTTTTCTTTTTTCAATTAGGTTAGCACGCTCCGTTTAAAAGGAGTTTCTTAAACATATCGCATTACTTTTATGAAAGAATATATTTTTAAACTAGAGTTAAAAGAAAAGTTTGTCAAGGCTTGCAGAAAACTTTGGAGGAGGCCCCGCCCACAGGTGATTATGTCATGCAGATATTTGCATTAGGGATCCAACTGTGTTGCTGATGAAGACAATATAGCTGTCTTTTAAATACTTTTCTCATGCCTTTTCTGTGCTAAACTATTTTTAGCACAGAAAGTGTAATTTTGATGAGTCACAGCATGATGCGACGCATTTAAATTTTAAACCGAGCAGCAATAAATTTGATTGTGACAAAAATGAGAGATGGATGAATAGATTCATTGATTTAATTCATTTGTTCATGCTTTGAGGTATTTTTCTTTGATGACAACTGGTGAAAACTGTGTGTTTACCCTCCATTTTGATTGTGGCTTTATGACTGGCTGTCCTGCTGATAGGCACCAACTGTTTTTAGACAATGCCTGAGCCCAAGAGAGAGAAAATCAGCAGTCCAAGCCCATGGGGGCATTGCCCAGGTGAGCTGAGCATGCTGGGATACTGACCAACACTAATGTGTCTCCTCTGACTGCCCTGGGCTAACACACACACAGTAATTGTCTAGGGAGTTAGATCGGCCCAGCACAGCACTAAACAGAAGAACAGTTCGGCCCTAGAGAGAGTCAGTAGAGGCGGAGAGGTTTGTGTATTGTTTAGAGGTGACTTCACCAGACTTCCTCTGTGCATCTCTGGGCTCATTTGACAGATATGGTGCCACATGATGTCCAATGGCAGCATCTGCACTGACACACTTAGAAACACCCTTAGAAAAGGTGCTTTACAATGCCATAGAACCATTTCTGGCTGTATGGTTCCATAAAGAACCTTTAACATCTGACAAAGATTGTAAAAAGGTAAGAAAGAAATGGTTCTTGTAAAGAACCTTTGACTAGATAGTTCTCTAGGGAGCCAGAAATGGTTCTTGTATGGCAGGCCATGGAAAACCCTTTAAGAACCTTTATTAAGAGTTTAAGAGTGTACCCAGTGGTTTTCTCTGCAAACTTTCTTGCAGCACACAGATTTCATCTGCCAAAAGCCTCCCTCTCCTCCTCCACTCGCCTCTTCATGTAATTAGTCTGATAATTGTGCCGTAAACGATTTCATCACCTGTTTCAGTGGAGAGCTGGTGATAATAAACAGCTGGAGTGTGTGCCGCGTGTCATCAGAGAAGTGTAAAACAGGGTGAGAGTAGAATGAGAAAAGGAATGTGGATGGGTGTAATGCTGCCCTCCAGACATGTCGGAATGATCGCGTTTACGAGACGAGCCCACAGAAAGTCGTAACTGACGGTAAGACGCTCTGCGTTTACCTGGAGCCCAAACTTTTAGAGTTGGAGGCGTGTCCATTAAAGAGTGGTGGTGGAAGCAGGTGGGTATTGGTTGTAGTTATAATTGTAAAAGTTAACTGTTATGATTTAGTTAGTATTCTTTGTGTGTAGTGATGTGCAAAATGACGTTTTGAAAATCAGTAGTTATTGGGTAAGGGAGGGCTCATTTTCAGCATGCTTATTTAATATATATAAAATACAATATATATAATGTATATGCATATATTTATTTATTGCAAAGTGAAAAATAGACAAATATGACATTATAAATACAAAATTAATGTGTTTATTTTATTTTGACTTAATTAATTTAAAGGGACTTTTAATTTAAAATTCTTCCATCATTTACTCATCCTAATGTCAGTCCAAACCTGTATGACTTTGGCTTCTGAGGAACACAAAAAAAATATTTTAAAGTACTTCGGTACCCAAAAGTGGCACCTAGTGACTGTATGGACCCAAAACCACTGAGATATTTCTCAAAACATCTTTCTTTTCAAAAGAAAAACAGATTTTGAATGACATGATAAATGATGGATTTTTTTTGGTGTGAACTGTCCCTTTAAAAATAACAGCATAATTTTAATAATGTTCTGCTAGGATATTTAGAAGGTGAGAGCAGGAGGGGCTCAGCTTTTCTTCTGGAAGGGAGGTTTATGCAAACGCCTGCCTCTGGTCAGCCAGACAGAGTAGCCAATGAGAAGCCTGTAATGAGAGAGGAAGATGGATAGCTAGACCGAGCATGTGACTAGCGGAGAGAGAGAGAGGAAAGGAGAGCGGGCGAGAGAGGCCTCTTAGGGCTAACGACATTAAGCGCGCTGATGAATCGACACCCATCGAGCTGTATTGACTTCACCTGTGCCGTCTGCCAATACCACAACACCATGAGCTCTGCTTTTTTCAATTAAAAGAAATAATTTGATTTTCAGTGCCGTGGCCTCTGAGCGAGTGTGGCAAGTGATGGCGTGATTAATGTGTCCGCTTACGATTCGGGTTGCGACCCCAGAACCTCAGCTGGCGCCCAGTGATCTCCCATCACCTGCTGAGATGGCTCTGTGTGGGTCTTTAGCTGTCCATCACTGATGTTTACAGCTCCTTCCACCTCCAGTCACTGATACGTGCCATGTGACCTTACCAGATCAGTGCAAAAACACTGAAAAGATGAGGAGGGGACGGTCGGGGAGGACAGGCACTGATCTGTGGCTTTGAAGGAAATGTCTTCTCTGAAGAGAGATGTAAAATCGATTCTAATGATCACTCATGACACTCGTGTGCAGCTCATTTGCCTCCATTATTTCCCTGTAGTGCTTTAGATGCTGATATTTGCTGCAGATGTAATCTGGCGATGGCTTTTAAAGGGTGAACATGTTCTGATCGGGCTGCTGAAATGACCCGCTATAGATCTCATGTAAATGTATGGCATGACATTGAATTTGAGATTTTGTAATATATTTTAAGGCTGATGATCAATGGGGCTTTCAGAGAACGATGTTGATTTGAACATGCTGTCTGCGTTGTTTTAGCATCAGTTGTGCAGTGTGATCTTTCCCTCCAGCAGAGCAGTTCTGAGTTTTATGTCGTGTCTAGCTGTGTGCCAAGTTAAAATGCTCTTTTCTATCATTTGATCATTATTTGATAAATTAATGCTTGTGTAAATAGAGGACGTACACAAAGATCTATTTTCACTGACTGTAATAATGCAACATTAATTGTACCAGGCAAATAACGCTGAGCTTGTGTTTAAGGCGCAATCCGTAATGGGCCTAATTTACATAAAACAGAGGTGTGTCTAAGATGCAAAAAAGGCTTCATTTAAATACTCATAGCGCAGCGTTATTTTAACGCATTTAACGTCTGTTTAGGCTGGGATGCGTGAGTTGGGATAATAGGATGCAGGCTTGTGCATTAAAATACCGCATGCAAAACTGTTTAAAAATGGCTGTACTATTTACTCAGCTGACCCCTGTACATTGTTTATTAGAGGTTTTTATACTGTATGTGGTTATATAGTGGTTAATGATCAGCTGATGTACTGTTTCTAATGAACCGAGCTTGATACACAGTAGCCCATTTTCACAAGGTCACCTCAGCCGTTAGATTAGCATATTCAATGGCTTCAAATATTTAACATCGTGCCTGTAATGCACTGCAGGGTGTTTTAGTCAATAACACACCGAGAGGGACCGTTGGTCAAACAGACAGGAGAATCTAAGGAGACGTAAAACACAGGACGAGCAGTGTGTGAACAGTTAATAATTTTTGCAGTACTGCTGAAGTGCAAGCAAATGTCTTTTTCTTTAAAATTTGAGGTTTCTTTAATGCACAACCCCAGCTATCAATTTTGGGTTGTAAGAATGTTTCCCTAACGTTACCATTAGGTAACAAAAACATTCATGTTATTTTTTTCTTGGATTGTTCAAAAGGTATTTTTTTTAGATATTGTATAAATTGTATTATTATTTAAATGTTTTTTTAATTCTGTATTGTTTCAGAACTACTTATATAACGTTTTTGGTATGATATTTAAGGTTAAGAAACATTTTACTAATGCTATAGCAAGAACATTTTTGATCAATTTGAGAGAGCTTGTAGAGAACATTAGCCAGTGTTCTGAGAACGTTTCTCTGTTAGCTGGGGCAGTGTTTGTTTGGGTAGCGTGAGGGGCTTGTGTGTTTCAGTAGATGTGTTGCCCAACTTTGAAATGACAGTGGAGTGACGGACACCGAGCCCTGGGCTTCTGTTTGTCTCCGCTTGCACAAGGTCAGAATGTTTCTTGTCCAAATGTGCAGTGGAGCAGCACAGCTACAAACATGTGCACGCAAACACAGATTCATGGACTCGCTCTTCCTCTCTCTGACTCTCTCGCTTGCGCTTTCTCTTGCTCGTACACACATAAATTCACGCGCGGTCCGTAGGGAGCAGGCCAAAATGTCAACCTGAGCACTACACTGCTTCCTGCTGCTTCAGCGCTAGGCTTAATTCACAGCAGCACCTGCTGGTGGAAAGAGGCACAGAAGATCCACAGATAACAGAGAGTGAAAGCTGGAGAGATGTATTGCAAAAGGCAGAGGAATCACTACAAAGCCTGCATTATTTTTTATTTAACACACACATTTTAGGCCAACCAGTGGATTTACTTCGGATCACTTTAGGTCTCACTTTGAATCGCAAACACTCTGTTGTGCTTAAGTTAAAAAGAAATTTTGAAAGTTAAAGAAATTTTAGACATTTTCAAAGCCAAAGAGTTGCAATGAATGAAAAGTCTATTCCCAAATTGGGTTGAGGCTAAATCAAACCTGGTATTGAATTATTTAGACTTTGTTGCCGTGTGGGGAGTCTAAAAGTTCTAAAAGCAGTTGGATTGTATAAGGAATTGAATCAAAATGATGTCACAGGAAGTCACAATATAACAGGTGGCAGGAAGCTGGTTTTGTTTTCAGAATGAGTCTGTTCACACTGACAGTGACAAAGCAAACGAAAGTCGTTTATTTTCATTTAGAGTTGCAGATTTGTTGGGACATAAGTGACAGTCATTGCCAATGTTATGGGGGTGTGATCAGTGACGACCAATAAGATTAAAGATTTTAGTATACCTCCTCCTGTGACATCCAGTAGTTGAGTGTAGACAAGATGAAGAGGTTAACGTTACTGTGAGCGTTTTAACTGTATGATCTGTATCTTCTTACATACAGTGCAGAAATATTATGCAGAAATAATGTGTTGAAAAACATGTCAGGAATCGACAGCATTCTAAGTGAGTTTGATTCATGCATCTGTAATCGTTCAAGCCTATTGCGATTTGATGCATTATGCGCCGTCGCAATTTATATACAAACGATTTCTCGTGCAGAATGTTAATTTCTAGCAGCAAGAAAACGGATTCCTTGTCAAGGTAAAAAGACATCTTGTTTGTAAACATTAAATAGGGTTTCCACAGTAGCTATGGCCGGTGATACAGGCCTTCAGTGATGTCAGGGCATCTGCTGGCAGGAACGTCTACAGCCGATGCAGTACAGCGACCTGATGACCTGCAGAGATAAAATCACTGTCAGACTGAATGGGCTTTAGCTGCAGTTCTGTTACAGCCATATGGATATACTTACACTCATGCATGCATATTCTTATAGCCATACTGACACCGCGCACCCTCTCTTTTACTGTTATGTTGATGATGTCACACGGTTAAAGCCGTATGTCACTATTAGAGTTTATAACGTTCATTATATCATATTCAACATACTAGTCACCTATGTTTGCTTCATGTAAATGATTCACCACATACATCAATTTCTATAGGATTTTCTATAGGGGACTATAACAACTGTTGCAACATTTTTTTATTCCACCCCAGTAAAATTTGGTAAACGTCAATCTTAAGAGATAGAGAGAGAGAGAGAGAGAGAGAG
>JAZGTK010009768.1:0-16967 GCA_036877625.1 Ambastaia sidthimunki | reverse complement strand
AAATGATCATTTATGTGCTTTTCATATATACACACATACATTATTTAAATGTCAGCTGGGCTGAGTAAGATGCAGTTGTTGTAGTGATTGTCTCTTTTAAAGACAAACATTCGTACCAGAGTAAAACATGTTTTTATTTCCTAGGGACTCCAACTACATGCCAAGAAGATTGTGCATTTGTGTCACTCATGTCTGAATATAGGTGTTCATGTGACTAATACTTAAATAGACAATAGATGCGCACTGTTTATAAACACAACATTAGTGCATATGTTGATTGATCACAGACTTAATACTATGGAAACTGAGCATCTGAATCAAATATTATACTTAATTAAAGTCTAATTAAAATACACTGGTGTTGAAAGCACAGATTAAGTCAGAAAAGATCTTGTAATGTTGATCTTTTTTTGCAAGCAGAACAAATATTAAATGTATTGTGTATTACTGCTTTTGTGGGGTCCCAGTTTTTCTTCAGTTTAATATTTCAGTGCCGTTTAGTTAACAGACTAGAGTTTTAGTTCTGAGCTTGATTACCCATTAGGACACATATGGGAGTTTTGTTTTATTCAAAAACTTTGTCACATCATTATGTAATCATGCCACAGGCTTTGCTGGTCTGTTCCAAAAGCCTGTTGCAAAACATTGCCCTGGTGCTCTGAGAGTTTTTGAGGACACTGTGTGATAGTCAGTCAAAAGCAGACTTGCATCACTTGCATCAGTGGCTGATTTAGTGCTTTGTTTTGTAGGACATTTAATTGCACTTCTTCTTGTGCTTGTCACATCTTTTGTACTTCTAGCAGAACCTGTGACTTGTGTCGGCATGTTGTGACCTCTGTGATTCTGCTGTCACATTTTATTTGCTTTGAGTCCTAATAGAAATAAACAAGCTCTGTATAACAGGTCAGTTATGTAGCGCTGCAATTAACATTTTCTTGGTTGGTGATAATTGTCTTGCAGGTTGGACTGGATTTTTTTAGCTCCTTTTGTTGGTTGGCACAGTGTTTGTTTTCACTTCTATGATTGTTTACACTTCATGTTAGATTAGTTTATTACAGACATTTTAATACATATTAAACCAGTGCAGGTTTATGTGATGGTGATTCTGTGATCAATTTTGCCTGCGTCACATTGTGTCGGTTTTGTTGAGGTTCAGTTTGCTGTCCTTGACCTGCGTGACTCTTAAAACAAATAAGATGGGGGTTGTCTGTTAGCTTGCCTGCCTCTTTCATTTTCATTTGCATCTGAAATGTTGTTTAAGTTGGATTGGCCTCAAACAGAAAATGGCTGCCAATATAAAAAAAAGTCATGAAGACGTTGGAATTGTTTCCTTGATTGTAAATCTGTAGCACTTGTCATTTTCATGCATTTAATGCAATAAGATCTGATAGTACACAGTGTCGTAACATGATGGTGTTAACATGCAGTTCAAAGGTCGTTCACAGTTGTTTTGTTGACGTTCACAGATGTGGTGGAACGGTGGGAGCGATCGTGACTTGCCCCCTGGAGGTGTTAAAGACCAGGCTGCAGTCGTCAGGCCTCACCCTCAGATCCGTGTTCCAGGTCCAGCTGGGAACAGTCAACGGAGCCGGCGTCATTAGACCGGGAACCGTCGCCCCTGGCCTGCTGCAGGTCTTACGGTAAGAAAATGAATGCCAGCAGTGATTATATTTATTCATCTGTCAGACGCTTTTGTCCAAAGAGACTCACGGTGCATTCAAACTATACATCCATCCATAAATAATAACAATTATACAAGATTTTTTCATGGTGACTTTAACTGGTTTAGTGACTGGATGTGACATGAAAGCAGATCACATGGAGAGAGTTGTGATGATGATGATGATGATGCAGGTTTTATTGTGCTGGTAAGGGTCTTTCTGCTGCTGCTGGACACCTGCAGGCAGTCCTCATGTGAAGAGTTCAGTACACGAGTGATTCGCGTCCCTGTGTGTCTATTTCGGGTAGTTTGGCACAGCGTGAGAAGCGGCTGAGGCTCTGTGCTGTCACATGACTCCTCCTTGAGCTCAAATTACTGTCTGTGGGCACATGGTGTCCCTGACCAATCGTCTCGGAGGGCGTGCGGGCCTGCGTGACATTCAGACCTCCAGCGAGAGAGTGTTCAGTTTAATACAGCATCTTTCTTAAAGTTACAATCTGTAACTTTCTCCTCTACCACCATCTCTGTTTAAAACATAATATTGCACATACTTTTTATTACACACACTGACTGACAAACTGGTACTGGAATACTGATCTGTTATGAACTTCCTCAATTACTGATTTTTGTTCATTTTGTTGCTTTACAAACTGATCTGATGCTGTTTGACTGAAATAAGATGCACATCGTTTATTTTGTCTGTCCTCAGGTCAATTCTAGAGAAGGAGGGGCCAAGATCTCTCTTCAGAGGATTGGGTCCAAATCTTGTTGGTGTTGCTCCCTCAAGGTAATGAAATGATCCTGTTTAAACACAACCAGTGCTTGTGTCAAAGGTTAAGAAAAGGTCGAGAATGTAACCTCAAGGTTTATGTTGTCAAAGCAATTTACTTGAAGAAAATTTAATGAAGAAAAGGAACTGATTTGAAAACGGACTAAATTCTTAAAAGATAAGTTCTTGTAAGTGCTTTGGAATTAAGTTCTCTCAGAAACGATAACCACATTTTCCCCCCAGCTTACCACAGTGACTTAATTATTTTCGAGTTAATAATCAATATAAACAAGTTAGGTTTGCCGTTTCACCTCTGTTTTTATTTTGACCCACAAAAGTAGCACAGCAAATCTTTTATTTCCAGGAAACGGTAGTTATTCTCTGACTTTTATTAGATTTGCCTACAGAATGATTGTCAGGCCTGAGGATCTGGCTGTTTTTGTGCTGTTTGAGACGTTCAGTAAAAGAACATCCAGTGTGTGGAAGAGACTGAACTCTCTGAACTCTTACTGTGAGCTGTTCAGCTGGATAGATAAAACACTGGCAGCCTTTCAGCACAAGCGACTTATTTTGCGTTAAAATGAACTTTGCGCTGTCATGCGTGAAAGAGGAAGCAGTGAAGCAGTTGTGGTTTGATTTCAGCAGAAGAAAGAGAAAGACAATCGCTCAGCAGTCGTGTTCTGTCTCTCTCTGTGTGCAGGGCGATCTACTTTGCAGCTTATTCAAAGTCAAAGGAGACTTTCAACGGCATCTTTGTGCCAAACAGTGGAGTGGTGCACATGTCCTCAGCCGGTTTTGCAGGTGAAGAGTTTCAGTGATTTTAATTAAAACAGACTGATTAACTAAAGCGGGTCATTTTGTTTTGCAACCAATTAGTGTTTAAATGTCTGATCGCTTTTTCTGCCTTGCAGCTTTTGTCACAAACTCCCTGATGAATCCAATCTGGATGGTAAAAACAAGGATGCAACTGGAGAAAAAGTATGTTGATGCTGTTGAGTTTTACACTTTTCTGATGCACATAAACTGAGATTAACTAGTTCAGGTTTGTTTATTAGGGTTGGATCTAGAAGGATTTATCACCCCTGAGCTTAAGTCATTTATATGGAGGCCATTTAGGACATGAGAGAGGATCAGTATCAAACTCTTTGTGGCTCTGGCGTGTTGGTTTGCAGGGCATCCCCAGATGCCATAAAGGTTAATGAGTTTTTTGGATGGGGGACGTGAAACCCTCTTGGCAGCGTGTCTGTTATTGAAGACTCATGATGATTAGCATGTGATCAGCAGCTACAGTGTAAATGTCCACTTTGACGCACAAGTCAGAGCGGGTGTGTGTGATATTTATGCTATAAAGAGAACAGGACAGTGGCCTGCCAGAGGTCAGATGGTGTGCTCTGAAAATAGCCGCTGGTTTATTTTCTCTCTCCCCGTTACAGCCAGCAGTGTTGTGTAATGCAGATCAGAGTTGCGTGTCTCTAAGAAAGTTTCAAAGAAAACTAGTTTTGTTTTTGGCCTTGATTTTAGTGTTCACACTGGATCAGTAACTAAACCAGGTTTTGAATCTGGATAGTGTTCTGTTTTGACTTTTGTCATTCATTTACTGTGTTTTTTTCTCCAGGGCACGAGGGGAGAAGAAAATGAACGCGTTGCAATGCGCGCGCTACGTGTACAAGACGGAAGGCATGCGAGGTTTTTACCGGGGCCTGACGGCGTCGTACGCCGGCATCTCAGAGACCATGATCTGCTTCCTCATTTACGAGACACTGAAGAAGCACCTGTCACAGAGCCGGTTCACCACACCCACCACTGACACCGAGAAAGCAGCTTCAGATTTCCTGGGCCTCATGGTCGCCGCCGCATTCGCCAAGGGCTGCGCATCCTGCATAGCTTATCCGCATGGTAAGCGCTAATGCTTAACGTCCAGTATAAACTAGCATCAACCAGCCTGTGTCTAAAAATAAACACTGATTGCTTCCTCTAGTAAGACACGCAGACGGCATTTTTAAGGCAGGGGGTGTGACGGGGTAAAAATCACAAGTGCTGTGATTCCTCATGCGGTGCATATCAAATGACCATATTCAAGAAAATATCCCATTTACATTTATGCAATTGGCTGTTGAATTGCATTTAAGTTATACATGTGATCAACCCACAGCCTTTGCACTGCTAACACAATACTCTAGCAGTTGAGCTACAGGACCCCCACATCCCCCCTTTTTTATATCTGTGATGTATGTTTTACATCATGATAGCATTTGCTGTGTTGCCTTAAATTGATGCTGATTTTAAAACATTGCATTACAATAACTTATTACTGAACTGGACTTACAGTAATCTGATTGTTTTAAAATGTCATGGAAATAATTTGTTACAGTGCAAAAAACCTTAAAGGCTTCATTCTGAAGGAGTTTGTTAATAATCATTTTTTCTGCTGTCTTGTGCAGAGGTCATTCGGACGAGACTCAGAGAAGAGGGAAGCAAATACAAGTACTTCTTTCAGACAGCGCGGCTGGTGGCAGTGGAAGAAGGCTACGCTGCTTTTTACAGAGGTCTCATTCCACAGCTCATCAGACAGATCCCCAACACAGCCATCGTGTTGTCCACCTATGAGCTCATAGTCCATCTGCTGAGCGATTCATCCAAATGAAGCTTCATACAAGCCCAGAGACGCTTTGAGTCGCAGCTGCAGTGCACCGAACAAACTTCTGTGCGATGTGAAGAATGTTCGAAAAAAATCCAAAGACTTTTAAAGTGTATTTTTTGTATTTAAGTTGAATGCACATGTTATCAGAAGTATTTTGTTTGTATACGTGTTCTGTGAACTTTTCCAGGAACCTTCGTTTTCTGTGTCATTGTACAGAAAAGGTCGTCTGAAAAGTTCTTTTAAGTTAACTAAATTATTATTGTAAGTAGCAGCTTTTTGGTTGCAGGCATTGACTTTGGATTTACGGTATGTCCAGGGTTACCGTTAATTATTAGCAAACTCTAGTTTTATGTTCCTGGAATTAATATAATAAGAATAGCTCTGTAGGAGCAAAACGGGTTACATAGTTTGCTGTTCTTGTCGACCTCTTCATGGTACCTAATAGGATTCTGGGTCTGACCAAT
The DNA here is from genome assembly GCA_036877625.1 of Ambastaia sidthimunki. Lineage (NCBI taxonomy): Eukaryota > Metazoa > Chordata > Actinopteri > Cypriniformes > Botiidae > Ambastaia > Ambastaia sidthimunki. The sequence continues at coordinate 11,433 of JAZGTK010009768.1, read as the reverse complement.
TTCATTCACCGTGATACATGTTTTATTTGTTGACTGTTTAGTGAAGTTCTACAGAAAGGGAAAGCCATGATGTTTATGCAGCCGGTGGTTTAATAAAATATATTATAAAAATGTGAATGTACTTTGTTATAAATGGTTATAATCAGATACACTAATAGGCATAAATGGAAGGAAGGAAGGAAGGAAAAATTGGTTGCTGTTAACTGGAGGCTGTAAAAGTCAGTGATCCCGTGATCTCAGCTGTTTACCTGAAACTACAAAACATGATCTTTAAGCCTAGTAACGCTTATCTGTTGTTGTCCTCCAGGTGAAAGGACTGTTATCTGTAATATAGAAGCTATTGATCAACCCTGTTAGTAGCCTGCCAATACTAGTGTGTATATAAATGTATATATTCTGCTACAGTTTAGTTGTGTATATATAAACTATATATATATTCCTAAAATGTAGACTTTAAGGACACCAAAGCATAATTATGAAAGGAAAGCTTGTACTATATAACCATGTGAAATATTATTTTGCAGTTACCACAAGAGGGCAGTTTCTAACTTAATGTAGCCATAGTAAGTTTACCTGAGTAATGTCAAAGACTTTCAAAGAACTGCAGCAAGAACTGCAGACAATTAAATATAGATTCTACAAAAATGTAAATAGAAATCTATAAAAATGTGTGAACATTGTCACAACTGTGTTAAACGAGTCTAATACAGGTAAAAAGACTGTCAGGTAACAGTCCTAACACGTTGGAAAACTGCACTAAACAGCTGCCAAATGTTTCTTCATAAACAAATAAATTAAAAAATTAACCAAATTAAACTTTTGCATTGCATGAGCACGACCTGTTTGCGTTGGGTGTTATTTTCTCTAGAAAACGCGACGCTCAGGGACTTTTATTTTGGCAGGTCTCGTGACCCGGATGTGATCGTGTTGTGGATTGACGCACGCGTCTGTCCCCGCGTGCACAGCTCCAGGAGCGTGTTTTGGTGAATAATAACACTACCGTCCATATCGCAATGGAGACATTTAATCATATTTTACTGCAATATCCGCCGTTTGTAGTGAGCGGCGTCGGGGCGACGGCGGTCGCAGCGGGAGCAGCGCTGGCCTATAAAATTGCAACCAGGTATCGCGTCCCTGCCGATCAAATGTCGCTGAGTCTCACCAAACGTGCACGTTTAACACAATAACACGCTGGGATTTGTTGCATTTGAGCCACAAAATGTTTATACGTAAACATGCATTTGTATTTTCATCTGACATTTTATTTAGACGTGCTCGCGCGTTTATTCGAGCGTGGCGCGCGAGATTTACGTACTTTACGTGTTCAGATTTGCAGCGATTAAAACGCACAAAACTTCGTGAATACCGAAATACACCGTTTCACATTAGTTTGCTTTTCATGCCTTGAAATTAGAGGTTACATTTTCATTGATGCATTAAGCAGACGCGTTTATCCACAGTGTCTTACAGTGCATTTAATTTAAACACATGTATGTGAACAAGCAAACTTTGCACTAACTAGTTGAGCTACAGGATTACACTGTACTGCAGTAGTTACTCTTGCTTTCTGCTCGAAATGCTTAAAACTGCTCTAAACATTCAGATCTCCTGAGTTTACCATCATATTTGTGTTCTGCAGGAAGAAACCCACTCATGTGAAAGTGAATTGCTGGTTTTGCAGTAAGGATACAGTGGTCCCCTATGGAAACAGAAATTGCTGGGATTGTCCATACTGTGACCAATATAATGGCTTTCAAGAGGTATGGATGCAAAACTCAGTGCGTTTTGTCAGTCGCATTTGAAAACGTGTGGTTTTTAACTGTAACTGATCAGTTCTGTTGATCATAAGTGCATTTGTTCGGTGGCTGGAACTAAAAGGTTTGCACATGTTTTTGGTCTGTAGAATGGAGATTACAACAAACCCATCCCTGCCCAATACATGGAGCATCTCAACCATGGAGTGTCAGCTGGTGTCCCTGAGACCCCCAAGACTCTGCAGTGGGTCAACTGCCAGATGCTCTTGTGCAAGAAATGCAACAATAACCAGATGCTGAAGATTAAGCAGGTGGCCTCATTCATGCCCAGAGATGATGTAGGTTTAAAATTCACTTTCTTTGTTTTATTTCAGGTTTATTTCAGTTTTTAAAGCTCCAGGGATTTGAAATTGACTTGATTGTACAGTGTAAGTTACGTACTGTTGTGCTGTTTAAACAGAATCTATTTAAAATCTGTTTTCTATATTCTGTGACATTTTTTATCATCATAAAGTGAACACAGTTTATTAGTTTAGGGTTATTTGTTCCCAGAGATAAATTTGCATGTGAATTTGGTTCTTATTTATAGATTTCTGACCTGTTTTCTTCAGATGTTTTTTGGGCCTAATAAAATAACAGGGCATATGGGAAGTCAGGAAGTAGGACCATCACATATAGTTTTAAGTATTTTTAGTGTAAAAATACCCTTTACCTTTTTCTGGCCGACCAGAGGTTGCAGGTTCTGAGTGTGGTTGAGTTGGTTAAAGTTAACCAGCGTGTAGTGAGTTAACTCCAAGTGTATTTCAACTGACCATTGCTTTGAAAGACAACAGCTTGACAGTTGGTACCAGGTGAACGAACAATAACTCTAAACTTGATGTTCACCACCGATACAGGAGAACTATGATGAAGAGATTGAGGTGTACAAGCATCACCTGGAACAGACCTACAAACTGTGCCGGCCGTGCCAGACTGCAGTGGAGTATTACATCAAGCATCAGAACCGACAGCTGCGGGCTCTGCTGTTCGACCATCAGCTCAAACGCAGTCGAGATGCTGATAAGGCCTTCATCAAGGTGACCTTCTCCATAGAATTGCTCGCATGATCCCTAACGTTGCATGTTTAAAGGTTGTTTATTGCTGTTTTAATTAAAAAAACACCCTTTCCTCTTCTTTTGTTCATCCTGTCTAGCATCAGAACTGTTTCTTCTTGTAAATGTAACTTTAAACACTAGGCTTGTTGGATCCTATGGCAAAATGTTAAAGGTTCTCCCATTTGTAAGTTGCTTTGGATAAAAGCGTCTGCTAAATGAATAAATGTAACTTGGCATGAAAAATGTTACAAAATTACATTTTATTTTTATTTATTTTACACATTTTACGGTGTATTACAGGCAGATAGAAGCAATTGCCTGAGATCAGAAAAAGCTTGTTTTTACATAGCCGATTATACAGTTGCTGTTGAGTCACGTGTAGTTTTTCATTTTCAGTGTATGAATCAAGTCTCGGATGTTCTCATCAGATAATCTGTGTTTATTTCTTTGATGCAGAGCTCGTATTCCCTCACCACCCCGGGCTGGTTGATCTTGCTCAGGGTTCTGGCGTTTCTCGCATGTTCCTTCTTGGTAGCTGTGGCTTTGTCTGGATCTGGAGATCTTCCTTCAGCTACCACACAAGCTGTGAACGGAGGAGCTGCACCTAAACTTCCCCTCCAAAATGACTCTGAAACCAAGATCAACGAGAGCAGCAGGATGTGGAAGGATCTGGTGGATCTTCTCCCTGAGGAAACCATGGACAACATCAGGCTGGTGTGGCAGTCTGGAAGTGACCATCAGTTGACCGTCGCTTCTGTTGGTCTCCTGACGTGCATCACAGGAGTCTTAATGGCAGGACCTGTCAGGTGAACCACTCTTTGCACTATTTTTGTATGTTTTCGTGAATGTTATGAGGGAATCTCGTAGTTAAATTTAGCCGTTCCTCGCTTTCCGATTTTTGATCCAGGTTGAGGAGGATTGATGCTTTGGCGTCTGTTTTGTGGCTTCTGGTGTTATTCTTCCACCTGGCTGAGAGTTACCTGAAAATGGACATCCCTGATTGGTTGGAAATGGTCAGGTTTGGCATCACTTCCACATGCTGTCTGGTGGGATTTGCTGCCGCCGTGGCAACACGTACATCAACGAATCAGAGAAGAGCCAGAGGGCGCAGGTCAGAGTCTAAACAGTGACACTAAGAGACTTTGACGTCTTTTGTTCAGTTTTGTTCATGAGTGAACGATGGATTGATGGATTGAGTGAACGAGGTGGATGGATTCTGCTCTTCTGTTGCAGGTATCTGTCTGGTAGTTCTCCTGAGCTTTTCTTCAGTAATCACTCTCCTCTGCTGTCTGGATCCTCTTCCTTCATCCCCACACTTCCCCCCAACCTGTCACAGCTGCTCGTTCGCCAACAAAGCCACAGAACCCGCCGGCCGTCGCCCTCCTCGCTGCCCGGGCGGCTCAGCAGAGCTCTGTCTCTGGGAACAATCCCGTCCCTCGCACGAGCAGGTGAGTCAGAGAAAACGCATGAGGTCAGAGGTCGTAAAATCATTACGAATCAGTTACATTTTGGTTGGATAGGCAGTTTCAGAGACGCTAACACTAGCAAGCTAGCTTTGATGGTGCATTTTATGGTCCTGCACTTTCCACAGAAGATACAAATGTATATAAATGTATTCAGATCACTTGGTGTTTGTTATCAGGATGAGAAGAGACTTTCCACCAGCCTAAAACATGTTTCTGAAAAAATAAAATCACCAAATTTATTGAACAAATTCATTTAAATTTACTCTGTCTTTAAATTAGCTTTGAACGGTTTCTTCAGGTTGTGGATGAGTCTACATGAATGTTTTGGCTGATTTGTTTGTTATTATTTGTAGATTCAGGATTTTTGTTCAGTGGAAGCCGACCATCTTCACAATGCAAAGACTCGCCACCTTCAGGTTAGATGTTGCACCAGCTTTAAAACTGAAATCAATTATTTATTTAACATATGCAAATTATTCTTCAATCAAATCAACATTTGGTCACATTACTGTGGACTGTCTTTCATGTATCACAGACTACTACTCTCTAAAATCGGGAAGCCGGCCCTCTTCTCCTGCACCCTCTCCAACCCCTTCCTTGGCCGGTTCGGTCACGTCCACCTCCAGCTCTGCCAGGCAGCGCCGGCCGCTCATCAGCCCAGCGAGACTCAACATCAGTGGGCAAAGGCTGCAGCTCTTTCCCTCTCCCCCGGAGCCCTTCAGTTTGGCCTCGCCGCCTCTCTTCCTCTCTGAGCAGAACCATGTGCACAGTGGAGGATTTTTGCCCGATGTTCCCCACTTTCATTCACACAATCACGGTATTGGACACCTTAACTGATGTCTGAAAAATGTTTTGGGTCAAAAAAAAAAATCAGTTATTGAGTACATGACAGATCAACACAATCTCATTATCTTACCCTGATTCACAACAGTCAGTTTATAAGAATGATTTAGAATTGAACTGTCTGGTCTTATTACCCAGGAAGTGTGAGTTTGGCTTCATTTGAGTTCAATGAATGTAAAAAGTTTGTAATGAGGTAGCGAGGCAGAAGTTACAGATTGTAGTTTTGCCTCTGAGGAACACAAAAGGTATTGACTTGCATTGTATGGACACAAAACCACTGTGACATTTTTCAATATCTTTTTTTGGTGTTCCACAGAAGATAAAAAAATCATACAGGTTTGGAATGAGATGTGTGTGTGTGTGACTAATGTAAACATGTTTTATATGAACGTTTTAGTGAATGTTGATTTAACGTGCTTTCACACAGGTTCAGTGGTTGATGAAGGCAGTGTGTTTGAGCACGTGCAGAAGAGAACGGCCAGTTCCTCCGGTTCTTCAAACTGCCACGCGGACACAACCACAGGAAATGGAACCGACAGCAAGTCCGAATGGAAGGGTAAGAGCCAGACTGGATCGGATATACATTTGCAAATATTACATATGCTTTTATCCAAAGCAACTTACAGTGCATTGACAGTCTATGTTTTACCTGTACGTGTTCCCTGGGATTTGAACCCACAACCTTTGCAGTGCTGTACCATTCCTGTAGCTTCCCATATTCAATATTATATCTGTTATTTCTTTAGGATTTCTGAGCGTGTCTCTTTGGCCTGGATTGCTGTTTGCCAGCCTGACCATCAACCTCACATTCATCTGCTGTTATATATATTACAACTGGAGATGAGAATGTGGGTGGAGCCTCAAAGGTCAGAGGTCAAAGGCGTCTGCAGCTGCACTGGTCTGTTCCCGTGTGCTCGGGGCATCTGGGTTCTCCTGCAGGAAGTAAACGCAGAATATTTCTCCTGTGATAACTGCAACTTCTTTTTACTGCTGCTGTCAGACGAGGGTTGTGCTTCATTTACCTCCAGAGATTTCTGAGCTCTGTTTAAAACACACAACAGCTGTATTCCTACGTTAAGCCGCAAAGTATGATGTTCGCTTTGTAAATGCGTTTTTTCTGCATGTTTAGGCTTTATTTGGTAGTGTTTTTAAACACTGGATGTGTGTTAGAACCAGCGAGCTGTATTTAATTGAACGGATGAATGTTGCGTTAATGGTGTCATTTTTAATCTGGCGTCTTAAATACCTGCATACATAATGTTTTTTTATCCTGCCTCCTCACAGAGTATAAAATCATGTCATATAATGATGTGAGTTTATCAGGTGCTGTGTGTTTGTGTTGATCTTCAGTCAACAGTGATGTGAGATTCAGAAAACTTTCTTCAGCAGGTTTTTTGCATAGTGCTTTGTGACTGTCCTTCTGTTTTATTTATGACTCGCATCTCAGAAGAAAAACAGGATAACACTGATAGTTTGTACAGAAACATGTATCAAAAGTGTATCAGGATTGCCAGATGTAAATAAATCATTGTTGTAGTTATATGATGGCTTTGGCGTCTTCTGTGTGGAATCTATTGTTTCAGTGAAACATTTCGATATAAAAGCAGAGAATGTTGATTTAGAGCCTTTTTTAATCATTCTGCCCTTTTGTTTTCAGAAGTTGCAATCTGTACCTTTTTTACTTAAATTGATCAAAGATCAGTTATTGATCAAGTCAATGACAGATTAGTGTTCAACACACTCTCATTATCTCACCCTGATTCACAACAGTAAGTTTATAATAATGATTTATTAAATTGAGGTGGTGGGTTTGATTTCCTGGGAGTTTGACTTTGATTTGACTAACGATTGTAAAGAAAGTGTGTAAAGTAACCTGCAGTTTTAGAGATTAAACGTCAAAAGTTACAAATTGCAACTTTAACACTTTAAATTCCATGAAAGAACCGTGAACATTAATGTATGAAATGAGTTTCAGGTTTAATGTTAAACTCTGTTTCATCATTACTGGATTTTGTATCGCATTGTTGTCAGCACAAGATCGGTTTTTAACATTTATTGAAAGGTTTAGCTGCTTAGTGAACAGAATTTAAACTTTTAAGACTATGAAAGTTGTAAACACTAATGTTTCACAGATCTTCTTTATTGCTATGTGTGATTTTAGGAAGAAAATGAAAAATAAACATGCTTTTCTGTGTAAAGTACATTGTAATGTATTTGAAACATTTATTAAATCTTTCAGTTTGTCTTTTTGGTTTCTTAATGATGTGACAGGTTCTTAATTAACAGCAAGTGTTGAGTTACACAAGTGAAGCATTTGTGTTAATGTGTCCTGTAGTTAATTTAAGAAGATTTAGGTTTTACTGTTGACTTATCCTGTTTCTGTGTTAACTTATAGCTTTATTTAATAGCAACAAAACATGCAAATACAATGTTGAATAGTTTAGCTTCCAGTATTCATCCTATATTGTGTGATTGTTTTTATTCTATTTGATATTTAGTTTAAATCCATTAAATGTGAATATCTAAGATGACTGCACTGGATTTATTTTAATTCACATTCATTTAAAACAAACACAAGTTTATCTTTCAGACACAAGTGTGTCTGCAGGAAGTTCATGATCTGAATTCAGTTATTCAGCTCTGAGTTTGGGTGGTTGTTACATTACAACACTGTTAATATCCGTTTCTCTAGAAACACAAATCATGATTTAAATTACAAAGCTAAATCCACTGGCTAAACAAACACAATCAAATTTTCAAAACAGCTCAATTTTAAGACAGTATCTGAGCTTTCTGTTTATATTTCTAGACTGTTTCATACTGAAATATGGAAAGTACAAAACTGATTCTAATATAAATCAATTCATCATTATCTTTTCAAATGAACGCTGTATGTTTAGTGTTGATAGTTTCATGGTGTGTGCAGAATGTTTGGACCATAATCTGTGAAGCAGAATTAAATGTTCTTATATAATGTTCTTTATGGCCCTTTGCACCACAACGTTGGACCAACAGTGGGACTTTAGTGACACTGCAGGAGTTTTTTTCCATCACCTCCTGTGTGTGAGGGTGGGTGGATGCGCTCACAAAGGTCTTTGGCTTTATTTGACAGTCAGTTTCTGTTGTTTTCACAAGCTGTGAGTTGCACTGGTGTCATGCATTTCAGAAGCCAGTTACCATCACAGCATCTCCATGAGCTTCACACAGCCAGTCATGAGCTCTAAATGTCAGTGCAGATCATTAAACCAGCATGAGGCTAATAACACACTTCCAGATCCTTTTAAAAAATTATAAACTTAATGAATTTAGATAATAAGACATATAAATGCACTTGAGATCTTTTATTATGGTCTTATGATGGTATTTTTGAGCAACTGAACTACACAAGGCATCTCCATGATAGCAGACAGCTTTGTTTTCTTGAATGACTTGTGATGTAGAGTGAATTCCTCATGGACTCATAATAATCTTAATTCTGCCAGTAGCATTCAGATTAGAGTTTCCTTCACTCTCGCCAGTTTCCAGTTTATTTCAATATGAGGTATAAATATAAAAATTGTTTTATACAGCATATACACACGTGGTAAAATGGGGTCGAATAACAACTGATACAAATGCTCAGCACTAGAAAATGCACAAAAAAATGCAACACAAAATGCAACAGCGGATTACAGTTTTGAATTTTAACCATTTTAAATGGCTTATGCAGAATTAATCAGTTTGCATTATTTTTCATTATTTTGAAGTTTCCCTAACGAATATCAAATATAAAACATAGCGGACGAGAGAAATAGATGATGAACGAAATGCACAGATGATGATATGCATGCAAACATAAAGTATTAAATGATCACAGTAGCGATTAATAAACGATTGTTACGAATTGCATTTTTAACAAAACAAGTTTTTAACTGCATGTTTCGCTGAGGGACCGTCACTGTTTAAACCACTATGAAAACGCAAAACTTTACTACGCATGCACGACATTATACATGATTTTCAATGATAACTATGACATTTTCATGTTCATTTGAGGTCAAACTGTCATTCAAACTGTAATCTGTGAATAACTGTGTGTTGTCCATATATTATATGATATAACATATGTCATATATAATTTCCAGCAGAGGGGGCCCTTGCCTGTATATAGATTATAAATTATACTTTTGAATGACAAGAGAAGTGAAAGAGAGAGAGAGAGAGAGAGAGAGAGAGAGATAGTGAAAGAGGAAGGAAGCGACATTTATGTCAGACATTGCACAACCTTGTAGACGGTCCCTACGAGTTAGTAACGCAGAGCAGACAGACACTTTAACACAAACAGATTATAAACACATCCAGATCCTTTAAACAGCGGATTAAGATTAAAGCGGGTTCAGTGTGAAAGTGAAGATGGAGATGATGAGCAGATGAAGCTGTGAAGCTGAAGGTAAGTTCAGACTGTAACATTGATCAAACGTGTTTGGTTTGTTGCATGATCTTCATCACAAGATTATGAAACGTGCAAAGCGTGAATCGCGATGATTTAAGTAAATGCATCAATGACAACCGCAGTTTTTAAAATGCAAGAGACATTTTTTCACCCCTGCCACTGTTTGCACCTTATATGTTGCACCATAAATGCACCATCATTAAGAAATGATGATAGTAGATGATGTGCGACATCTTTCTCTGTGTTGACCCTCCAGAGACTGTAAGACTGTTTATCACACAGCTGCAGTAAAAACTTCATCACATGATATAACATTATACAGTTCAACATGTGTATAATTCTCCTGTGTTAAGATAAACAACTGCATAAGATATAAATAGCTACTGTTTACCACTGAATTAATTTAAATTTATGTGTAAATTTATGATTTTTATTGATAATCTAAATTTTGAGGATAAAAACAATGAGCTGTAAGCTGTATTCTTACTGTATATTTTGACAGCAACATGTTTTGCTCTCTGTCTTCTCACTGAAAAATAATTGAGGGTCATCTGAGGTCCCTCCCTGTCTCTGTGTAAAGGTTTCGCCCAGATAACAAATTTAAGTTGTAAGAATGTTTTCATAACGTTTCTGTTAACTAAGAAAAACTTCAAGAATGTTATTTTAAAAAATCAAAGGTCCAGGTTTTAGGCATTGCATTGTTTTTGTTTGGGTGTAAGAACATCATTTAAACTTCTTTTAATTCAGCAACATCTTAAATCGTTCCACTAACAACTAAAGAATAACATTTATGATATATGAAATATAATATTAAAAATCTTTCTGCTAACATTACCGCAACAATGTGTTTGAAAACTTTTAGGGAGCTTTTAGAGAACGTTAGTCACGTTGTGTTGGGATCTGTGTTAACGTGTGTTCAGGAGCGAGCTCGGCTGTAGATGAGTTTCCGGCATCATGCCGCCGGGGATGTACGGCATGCAGGAAATTTGGGAGCGAGAGGGTCGGCAGCAGGTCAACATGGAGTTTCTCCTTCCCACAGGGATCTACCTCAGCTTTCCTGTAGCATGTAGTGACACCATCAGCTCTGTCAAGAAGGTAAGAAGACCTGACCACATGTAAACATTGTGTGTTGAGTTGACAGAACCAGCTCTGAATGGAAGTAACAGATTGTGAATTCTAAACCAGACTGTGGTTGGCAAATACAGGAATATTTGTGTATTTGTTTGTAATCAGAAATGTCTATGTGTAAGAAAAAGTATTTTTTAAAATGCAATGTCAGAGGTCTCCAACGAGGACCACAGAGCTGCAGAGTTTGAAACACCTGAAACAGCTGATTGAGGTCTTTGGGACTGACAGAAACATGTTGGCAGGTGTGTTGAGTAGAATGAAGATAAACTCTGCAGCTCTGTGGACCTTCAGGATCATGGATTGGAGACCCCGTGCTGTGACTAGCAGGGCTGTCATCAGGACGAGACTATTTCTGATAGACAGACAGGCAGATAGACAGGCAGACAGACAGGCAGATAGACAGGCAGATAGAGAGATAGGACCCCCACTGAAGCAAATTTTAACCTGTGTTCGTGACATGTGACTTAGATGTTGTGGAAGAACGCCAAGTGTGAGCCTCTCTTCAGTGCGCTGGGTGACCCCAATGCCTACGTCTTCACCTGCATCAACATGACCGCCGAGAGGGAGGAGCTAGAAGATGAGGGGCGTCGCCTGTGTGACATCCGGCCCTTCCTGCCAATCCTCAGGCTGGTGGCCCGGGAAGGAGACCGAGTGGAGAAGCTCATTAACACTCAGATCAATCTGCTGATAGGAAAAGGTTTGTTTCAGGCTGCAGG
>JAZGTK010009767.1:0-16970 GCA_036877625.1 Ambastaia sidthimunki | reverse complement strand
AAAAAAACAGCTATTGTGTGTCTCTGATAATAAAATATTTTGTGTGAATACCACATTACAGAGGTGTGAAGCCAGGTAGACGATGCCTGTATGGTCGATCTTCAATTTCCGGACCCAGGAGAGGTCATCATAAGGTCTTATGACATCACTGATTCACCTGTCATTTAGGCTCTAAAAAGAAAAGTATTATTACATTTAGGCATTTAGCAGATGCTTTTATCCAAAGCGACTTACAATGTGAGGGAAACAATAAAGCGATCAATCTTAAGAGAACAATCATAAGAGGACAGGGAGGTATTTCACTTCCCTGTTAAAGGCAGGGAAAGTTTTTTCTCATCATGATAGCACTAAGTGGTCTAAATATATTTATTCAGTTCGAATGCAATGATAGAATGTCCTACTTGCTTGTTAAACTATGTATGGATTCATGTGATGGAGGCAGCATGGCTTTGTAGATCACTCTGAAGGGAGGGTGGGATCTTGCTATTGCTATCCTCTTTGAAGTTGCCTACCCTACTATTAATTGTTTTTGTTGTGTACCTATGTATAAGCAGGATACATGGGAGGTGAGGTTTTGTTTAAGGCCACAAGGTATTTTAAGAGCTATGTATGAGTGCAAGACCAACTAATAACTGATCTCTTCAGGGCATGATGACAGCCAGTTCCTCCAAAGACTCCAGCCAGGACACCACAAGTTGGGTTTAATGCTTTCTCTTAAATGTTTTGAAGACTAGTTAAATTTACTATCAGACGTATGTAAACTTGTTTCTCTGTCCCTGTCCAGGTATAACAATGCCCTCTGGAGTTTCTGGCTTCTTGTTGGATTGTTTGGAAGCAGATTCACAAACCTTAAATACGGATTCCACACTTTCCTCCATTGAGGAGTTTCGCAAAGCTGAAAATTGTGGTATAACACTACATGACTCACATTCTGTTGACAAATGACTTGATAACTTGTGCCCATAGCAATGTTCCCTCCTCAAGCACTGTTGGGAAAATGCACTACCTGACACAGACATCGTAAATGACACGACATCCACATATTAAGCTGGTTTGAAATTTGTGGTAGCGCCTGTTTCATGACATCCTGTCTCAGTTGTGCACATGCTACACAATTGGGATGCTCTGCAATTTACAGCTGCTTGTTGACAACCTGTGACAGACTAGTCAGAAGACGTGTAGTGTGGCATAGCATAAGGCTAAAACAATATAAACCATTTTTGGCAAACTATCGCTTAATTGTTTATTTACTTATTTTTGTGAACCTTATGGCGCTCTCTTCCATACAATGACAGTTTATGTTGCCTAGGAAACCAAAGACACTACAAATTATACATGGCTTGTATGACTCATGACTTGTTGTCTATAGTCTTCTGAATCTGTACAGCAGGTTTGTGTGAGGAACAGACAAATGTAAATTCCCCCTTTGCTGCATCTCTTAAATCTTATTCTCCATTTCACATTTTAAATGGTTTGTCATGTCTGACAAATGATGACAGAACAATATGCAGATATAAGGGTTTTCAGTGACGATGAATGCAGTTTGTGTGTTTCTCATGACTGCTCAGCTGAGGGGATGACTGAAGTTGAACTGATGAACAGTGTAAGAAACTCAACTCTCCTAGATGTGAGTCATGCTCAGGATATAGTGCTGCATCAACCTCCAAACCTCTCCTCCATTCTCGGTATGTCACAGGCGTGTTTGACATGTTAACACAGTGAGAGCTGCTGCACTGTGTTTTACTCAAAGAGTTTCAGTAGAGCTGACAGAGAAACAAAAGGCTTTCTCACAATCATAATTTTAAACTTCCTGCAGAGCTGTCATTAGACACTGAAGATAAACAGAAGAATTCATTTACTCTGTCACCCATAAGGTAAGATTTTCACTTTATATACAGCAGGTTTCAAATCGCCATTTGATGGTAATTCTAATGGAGATTCAAAGTTTTAATTTAAACCTGCAAAAAATAAATATTATAATGTAAAAAAAGAAGCCAGTAAATCGAGTGCGAGTAAATTTGTGATCACATCACATATGATAAAAATAGAAAAGTTGACCCCAATGTATATACATATATTACTGTATATAATTGTTTTGCTTTTTTTAAATTATTGTTCATTTTAAATCAATAAAGACTGACTCATGTTAAATGAAAGTTAATGGATTTTACTGATATGTTTCTCAGCCTCTCCCCCGTACAGATGTGTGTGCCCTCTAAAACCTTCAGGTCTTCAGCTATTACATCAGGTACTGATGCAGTTGAGTTTCACATGTAAGTTACAGGTCATTGACGTGATAAATAATGATTTATGTTTTTGCATTTTGCAGGATGTGTATTAAAACCAGCTGAAAAGAGAACACCAGTGAATGCAATGGATGTAGGTCTTTCCCCTGCTGAAAAGAAACCAGTGAGTGTTGTTTCCCTGTCGTCACAATCTTACCTGTATAACATGCTTTTGTCTTTGTCTGTGTATACCATGTATACTGCTAGAAATAAGCAACAAAGATTACATAGAGCAACTTACATCTGACAACTGTATACTGTGTGTATGTATGTAAATAAATACATTTCTCTGTCTCTGTGTTATAACTACATTTTAGTGTTTTGCAGAAAAGGAAAAAACAATCAAATGCAGGAAAGTGATGTTCAGTGATATTGTGAGCATTAGGAATATATCAAGCCATGAACGCAATAAAATATGCCACCAACACTGTGGAGTTCAACAAGACAAGCTTGATAAACAAAAAAAAGTGAAGAACATCACAAGTGAAATTCAGAACATGTCAGTGGCGTCCAAAGATATTTCCTCAGTGCCAGCAAAATTCTTTGACTTTGCAGATGAATGTGAGAGAGAAGCGTTTTTCCAGAGGCTAAAACAAACATACTCATTCCAGTTTCCTGCCAAAGCGGTAACTTTTGTCATATTTCCTATGTTGGCAATTTTTTTTTTAAAGGCAAAATGTATTACTGCATGTATTTCTGTTCTTTGTAGATAATCTCCACAGTATCACCAGCATCTGAGACAACTTCGTTTAGAAAAAGGTTAGAAAAGGTTTTTAAGTATTGCATAGAGTGCAGAAGAATACAGTGGCCAGCAGAGGGCAAATTAAGACTATAATTCATAGTAGGTTTTCTTGTTCATGGTTGATTTTTCAAACGTTACTTTCTGAACATAATTGCTTATTCAGTGCTGTCTTCTCTGTGCTGGAAGACCTGAGGGTGGATGAGTACGTTTCTATATGCTAAAACAGATTAATCATTACAAACACAAATGATCATATACCATTAAAGACAACAAAGTGACATCTGCTTAAGTAATGTATTCATGTGCGCTTAATATGTACTTCATGTTTTAATGCAGTGTTTCCAATACTGAAAAACCAGTCTAGTAATTATGGATAAGATTCTTGGTAAGAACAATGTATAAAAATATTCTAGTTCTTTTGTATTAATTCAGGTAGATTTGTCGGTAGCCTTTCAAGTGAGGTTTGTGTTATTTTAATGAGCTCCTTTCTGAAAGATTGTAGGTGGATTTCTGACACTCAAAATGGGCTTCGTTGGATGAAGATACAAGCTATAAAATTGCTGATTTAAAAACTCTATGAGATTATTTATACAAATGATCAATTTATTAAAATTAATAAAGAGTGAATACTGTATTCCTGCAGTGTTTTATGACTATTTATATTGGTCTTATAGATTATTTGTTTGTCTGAGGATATCAGATCATACCACTGTGCATAAATATGTCCATGGTTTACACATACAGTGCAATATATTAATATACTAATAACCCCAAAACAACAACACAGCTATGCTGACCACGTGGTGCAAGAACAGAAATATTAGCCAATCCGCAGAGCGAAGGCAAGCGCAGTGAATAATTGCCCAATGGGAGAGCGGACAGGGTTGCCAAGCAGCTCGTGACTCACGACAGTCATATGACTGGCCCACAAATGGAGTCCATGTGGAGAAGTCGATCGTATCTCAGGAATTAAACAGAAAAGGGGATTTTTAACATCCAGATTCTGGGCCCATTATGGCTCCCACGTTATTTCATAAACTTTTCAACAAAGGAAAGGCGTTTTCATCGCCTGTGAAGTGTAACAGAGAGGACGGGGCGTTCAGGTACGTGTCTCGCTCGAGCTCGTCGTGTCTGAGGAGAGCCATGTTATAACGCGTTCATGTATTGTTTATTTCTTTCTGAGCACATTGGGTTTATAAGTTTAGTCTAGGGTTGTATTTATTTGCTTTTATGTTTTCCTCATATTGTGCTGACAGGTTAATTCACAAATGAACTGTTAAATCATTACCCAACCCTGTTTATTAAAGAAATGTATGTTATTTTCAATCAAATATTTTTTTCTATTAAACGTTATTGGTCCTGAGCGCGTGGTGAATTTACAATTACTCCGCGTAGAAAAAGAGACTAATAACGGACTCTGGAAATGATGGATGAAAACCATGAACTGTTGTTCTGTGGCGTTTATGACGGCGATGATAAAAGCGGACCGTGTTTGCGTGAGAATGTCCGTCCGCGACACTGGCACGTGACAGATTGTCATCAAACGATGTCGTGCAGGCAGAGGATGGTTAATGCTCCACAAATGTATTTCGTGTACTGCTTTAAATAAATGTTGCACGGTTCAGCATGCATGCGGATCAATATTACATAAGGCATGTAAGCGTATCATGCTGCAGGCACTCTTTCTCCACAATGTCCTCGAGGGACTGGGAACACACAGTCAATGCAAACTTTCGCCATTGCGCTGCATTTATTAATGGTGCTTGCGAAGCAAAGCATCACTGTTACTCTGTTGCATATTTATTTTTCTAGACAATACGTCCGTACGTAACTTGTCCTGCAGACCCATAAATGAGGGGATAAAGGAGAGAGAGGTGTGCTATGACTTTAACAAGCGATAGCGTGTACGATATTTTTCCAAATACAAATTCCATTTCCAGATACAAATTCCATAAACTTAGCATTGGGAAGATCTTTGTGACGTTACAGCTTTGCATGAGAATGTCGTAGAGATATGGGGGCTCATATAGATTGGCTTAGCAACAGCAACAATTGTGTGTTTTCAACCTCGTAGCCATGCCCTAGCAACCAGTTACAGTACACTAGCTACCACCCCATTGACTTCCATTAAAAAGGTGAGAGGCATCAAAGCATGGTGACTGGCAAGTAGTCCTTAATTATTACCATTAAAACTGTCCAACCATGCCCTAGCAACCATTTAGAGTCCCCTAGCAACCAACTTGAATTCTATTCAGTCAAGCACCAGAACATCACGTAGGCATAGAAACTGTCTGTTTTGATTCAGGCACACATTCGTTAATTAGTTTCACACAGTTTACAGTCTAGCTACACCCTAGCAACATACGTGGCTCGTCTGTATGGGCAGGTGGGGCAGTGCCCACCAAAATATTAATACACTTGAAACATAGAACTCAATTTAAACTGAATAAAATCTAAATTGTTATCTCGTAAATGTGTCTAAGATTATTCAACAAATATTTTTTCTAGACTATTACAATTCGTAAATCGAGACGAATATGTATGGAAATTGAGCTCATAGCATGGTTGTTTATGTAATATCATGATCAAACTAAGCGGGGCAGAGGCTGCCTTAGTTTTTTAAGTTACATAAACTTGGTTCTGGACAATCCTATATCTATCAGTGTCAGAAAAGTCTGTATCAGTCTGTCTGTGTCAGTTCAGCAGGTTTGTTAGGTTGTAAACATGGCAAGTGGTACAAATCAATCTGAGTACAAGTCAGTGCTTTAAGCAGTTATCAAAAAATCATAAGCACGAAACAACGGCAGGCCAAATTCTTGTATAAATAAATAAATCACTCAAATGACTTTTAATGAATTATAATTTGTATAATTAGTTGCCTTTGTGAATTGCTTGTAAAGTAAATTGGAATAGGCCTTTACAAAATGTCTGCAATTGCAAAGGAAATAAAACGACCATTAAAAACATGTAAAAAAGCATGTAGTTTGTGTAGTGTTATGTAGCGTTATTGTTGTACTGTTATTGTTAAATAACCCAGTTCAACCTGCAATCAGTTACTTTGTTTTCCTCCAGAATTTTTCCACAACTCGTAATATTCTAAATTAAAATTCAAACACAATAATGCTATTAATGTGTGTTCTAAGACAGTATTCCATATATGACTATAGAGCCTGCAAATCAACATTAGAGCGCCACCCTTAGGCTGAATTATGGAAGGATACTAGACCTTTGCCAAAAGTGTTCTGAATGCATTCAGTCATTTAAATGTAAAACTTATTCCACTAGCAGTTAATAGATTAATCATATAGCCTACAATATGACCCAGAATCTGCCCCACCTAAATTTGAGGTCAGGAGCTGTTGCTGCCTAGCAACCATGTAATGAAGTGAATAAGTCATATCTCAGTATTAAAACATTGTAGAGACATGTGGGTGGGCTTATTTGATTTGGGCTGTCAGTATACTGTGAACTTTTAAATACTCCTCCTAGACATGGTGTCATGTGATTGACACCAAACTTGTTGGGCATCACATCAAGACATTAAAGATTCTTGATATCTTAAATGATGGTGCCATGGCGAGGTGGTAAAATTATTGTGAAAAATGAGAAACAGGAAGTCTCTAATAAAACTTGGCAAATATGTTTATTGTAATAGGCTGATGATGGCATTGATATGACTACTGTAAGTCTGAGTCATGGTCATAGGGCTACCAGCTGGCAACAGGAAGTGCATCAAACACACTAACAAAAACAAACTTTAAAATAGTCAACTTACATATAGCCAAGTCACTTCAGACTTGGTCAGAATAATTGTCGAGGCAATATAAAGTTCTAAAAGGATTTGTTTTTTTTAAATTATTGTTACATCAAAATATTGCAATACGTCAAACTTTAAAACAACATTCAGGTGTATTTGAGGCTCTTAACATGCTTGAAATGGCATGAAATTTGGCACATCATTGTGGTCGATAGATGTGGGTAAAAGCTTATAGACGTGGGTGTAGTGGGGCTCTATAGCGCCCCTTTTTGACTAAAGTGACAGGTAAAGTTTTGCCTATGGTCACCAAACTTGGTTTATATGTTCATCAAGCCAAACAACTTTTACATTACCTGTGTTTCTGTAGCTCAACTGGTAGAGCATTGCATTAGCAGCGCAAAGGTTGTGGGTTTGATCCCAGGGAACACAAGTACTGATAAAAATGTATACCTTGAATTCACTGTAAGTCGCTTGGCACAGTAAGTCACTGTAGCTCCGCCCAACAAGAAGTCATCCATTTTGGATTGAATGTGGATTTTTGGTCAATTACAGGCTCTGAATTTTTAAATACTCCTCCTAGAAGATTTATGGGATTGTCACCAGATTTGGCAAATACTATGCCAAGACATTGAAGATGATATATATTTAAAAGAAATATAGAAGAAATAGAAGAGATATTTAAAATGCTAAAGTGTGAACGGATTGTTGATATCTCAAACTGTGTTGCCATGGTGAGGCAATCAATTTATGGTGATAAATTGGTCAGGATGTATACTATATCTTCTTAGAATTAGCCTGCCCACCAGTGTGACACATAATGGTGTCATATTTAGGGCAACTATTGAAGGCACCATGTTATGTAAAAAGAGCCCATAGTGACTTGGTAGGCTATAGGCCTATCTAAGAATACCAGAGAGGGCAACTAAATGAGTGACCCCTTAAAGAAGAACCAAAGAGCTACTCCCATTTCTCTGGATTTGGCAGGGACAGATCGGCATACTGCACATCGTTCTCGACTGAGCCAAAAGTTTTTGTGTGCTGTTTCAGGAGATTACCTTTAGCCAAACCCCAAGAGCTTTTTCCTGTTCTGTTTTAGATAGATCAGATACTTTAAATTAATGTTTTTTTTATGCAGGTTTACAGACCGCAAGATTTAAATATTTGTTTTTAGCCATTGATGTTTTTATGGTTTATGTGACCTACTCCATTGTTTGAGGTACTTTGACCCAGAGACGCATTTTGGGAAAAAAGTTTGATTTCTAATGGTAGTCTAATTATGTATATGTCTCCAGTTGGTGCCGTAATATTTAAATGTGGGCAGTAATACAATTTTTTAGCTATTATTTTACAGAATTAGAAGATTTACTGAAGTTTACATGAGTACATAGAACAAAATAACAAGAACAAAATATATAATGTGTATATAATAGTAAAGGTATTTGAAATTTTAACAATGTGCTCATATCCTACAGTTTTTTAACTAGGTATGGACATTGGAAAACTCTCATGTAGTAAATGTAATTAGTTTAAAATTAAATTTAACTATGCTCATTTTCTGAAGAAAACATAGGCCAGAATATTTCAACGATGCTACAGGATGCTAACATGTTTTAGCATGATTTAGCATGATGCTAGCATGATAGATATACTAAAATATGGCTTATTCGTGACGTTATTAGGTTGAAAGAGATGACCTAAATGCTCATGCTAAATGCCAGGGCAATACCTAAAACCCACTTACAGACTGAGTCAAATAAACCCACCCACATGTCTTTACAATGTTCTAATGCAGAGATATAGCTTATTTATTTTTATTACATGGTTGCTACATGGGTACTGTAAATAATTGCTAGGATGTAACTAGACAGTTAACAGGATAAAACTAATAGATGGACGTGTGTCTGAATCGAAAGAGCCAACTTCTATGTCTCTATGATGTTCTTGTGTTGAAATATAGTTCATTCATGTTGCTATATTGCCATGTAGGTTGCTAGGGTGCTCTAAATGGTTTCTAGGACAGTGATTCTCATAGGTTCAAAATCCCACTCCACTCCACAACTGCATATTAATTATTAGAGACATACTGATTGGGTGTGATTGTGTCACCGTATCGTATTTGTGGCATTTCTTCAAAATGTTTGTTGCTTACACTACTGACTAAAAGCCAACAAGTTTGATGTGAAGTTTATATGTAGTTTTTAGGTTGATGACATACATGGCCCCTTATCCAGTTAAAAACACTTAACATGTTTTCATCCTTAATTTTTCAGGGATCACTTAATGTTTGACTGGACATCTTACAATTACCTACATTACTGTAGAATTTGACAATGTGAGTGTTCTAGGACCCATTTTTGTGATTGGTTGCTGTAAATAAATGTTGCTTAGACCATCAAGTGTATGCTTTTACTTTGAAGACAGTAAAGTTTGTGTTTTTTCATTTGTGGGTAGGAAGCTCTGGTAGACCTTGCTGATAGGAATGCAGCCTGGAAAAATTCCCACTGCATGCATTCAAAAAGGAGTCCGGTCACGGTCTGGATAGTTTCTTTATGTAACGCCTGCTCGTCACCAATGCAATCTTACACTGACCGTTCTTTGGGGGAGGGCCATGTGTTGTGGTCAGAGGTGAGAACCGGGGAAAGATGAGCCCTCTGTGTGATTCAGTCAAGCTCACTCAGTCTTAAGGTTCACTTTATCCAACCTTTGCCTTTGTCCAGGCACTGTCTAGCTCGGCCTGGAGGTCATCTGACAGTCTCGTGTTGTTTTGTGAATTTAGTTCAGTGCTATTCTTAGCAGCGCTCCCTGGTGAGAAAGAGCAAGCTGAGGGCTAGGGAGGATGGGAAAGCACACTGGCAGAATCACAGAGATGCCCAGGTACTCGATGCCTGCTTGTTTTCTGCTTAAACTGTGTGCTGTAGATTTTCACTCTGTGCCTTTAATTGAAGGGGTTCAGAATCCAGAGGCTGTGACTGACTGAATGCTTTATGTTGACAGAGTTGGTTTTTGTTGTCTTGTATGAAGGAGATTGTGCTCTGCAAGTGTAATTATTAAAATTAACAAATTATAACTTGTATACTAATCAGGCGAATCTTATAAATAAACACTCAGATTAGTCCAATACAACCGTTTTTAATAAACATTTCACCCAGATTGCCCATCTCACCCAGATTGCCTGTTATGATAATGATTTGAATTTTAATGTCATATTGAGACTTTTAAAAAATTCCAGTTTGATATTGTTTGTTAGCATGTCATTTTGATTTCCTGAAAGGGAGCTGGTGTATGATTGAGTGCTGCTGATACAGTTTGCACTGTGTTTGTGCACAGCTGTATAGTGAGACACTGTGTCTGTTTGAAATGTGGCCTGTAGTGAAAGTTATTCTTGGCTCATTTAAGGAACACTGAATCCCTCAATGGCTGTTACTGAGTCTCTGCTGTGAAGTATTAAAACAGAGTCCTGGTTCTGCCCCTGTCCTACAGTGTGCTTCTAAAATATCAGAAGAAGTCTTTAAAGCTCCTCAAATTCCTCAGATGTAGTGTTTTGTTATTACAATTTACAGTGTCCTTAACCTTATAAAGTGGATGATGCAGCCCTCAAGCCCTTGCTCGACTCTTTCCAGGCTCAACAGAATGGGAACATGTTGTTTGAAATTTGCACTTGGTGTGAAGAGTAAACAGCCATGCGCTTTACTGCCAGGCCAATGTCTTTCTTCACCTGCATTGACGCAGTGTACAGAAATAACTCTGTGACTTCAGATATGTTCCGTACGTTTTATTTTCTGCTTTGGTTCATCTCTGGCTTTGTGGAACGGCAGCCGTGCAGCCCAAACAATAGCAGCTGACAGCTGAAGGAAGCTTATTAGTCAAGTGTCAGTGTGGTCAGTGATGTGTCCACTCTGGGGCATAAAAGTCACCCTGGTGGAGCTGTGCCACGTTCCTGCTCACCACTCATGTCTGTCTCCCTCCCCAGCTGGGCCTCTCCAGAGCTGGAACCCAGCCAGATCCGCCTCATCGTGTACCAGGACTGTGAGCGTCGCGGGAGAAACATTCTTTTCGACTCTGATGCCAGGAAGAGAAGCACAGAAGACGTCCCCGTCACGGTGAGTGATTACTGCCCCCTGCAGGGCCACTGCTCAGTCATAGAGCCCCATCACACTCGACCAGTTTGAACCAGAGGCCTTAACGCCAGTAATAATAGCATCAGCTGACACTGAATGCGTAGCATTCTTTCACATTCACATGATGGGAGGGGCCTGTCTGCTCTCTGGCTCTCTGTCACGTCTGCATTAGCAGTCATGAGACTTCAGGTTGTTCACACACACGCACAGACACGTTTACTTATCTTTCTAAATGAGGACATTCCATAGACTTCTATTGTTTTTATGCACAGCTATTTATAATTGGTATAACCTAACCCAACTTCTGTGGGCAGTTTTTAATCTCACTGCAGTCTATGCAGAAAAACAAAACAATTCAAATATTAACCAGAGCTAATTATTTAAAAATATGGGGCCATTTTTTTTTAAATGTTTGTCTTTTTAGATATTTGATTGTTTTATTCCTGTATTTAACTACATTTAGTTATAATAATATTAATATAATAATAAACAGCTCTTGACCTTTGTAGGTTAAATGATGACGCTGTCAGGACACTCATCAGTGTTTTATTGGACATGATCAGGGCCACACAGAATGCACGCTGACAGCTTTTCAGAAGGGCTTTCTAGAAATCCATGTGTTAGGAGCTACAATAATGTACAGTGTGTTAAAGTTAAGATTTAATTTTGTATATCTTAAACCATATCAACATATTTGATTACACCCAATACACAAAATAGTGGTCTTTAAAAATACCATATGACCATAATATTTAATTTGTCTACTGAACCAATTAAAACTCAATTCCAGTTTAGTGCTAATTAAATAGAATACTCTGTTATTTTTAACACATTTAAAACTATTCCACAGAATTCTGCTGCATTCTGGCCCTGAGCATGATGAGTTATACACGGGCTGTGTAGTGTGTTAGGGTGAGGCTGCACACATCTCTGATATGGAGCTGAGCTGTGGTTGTAATCACATGATATGTTTTGGCAGAGAGAGAGAGAGAGAGAGAGAGAGACAGAGGGTCATTAAGAGAGAGCAGAAGAGAGCGAGTAAACAGCTCTCAGCTCACGAGTTTGTTGAGGAAGTCATATGACTGTGTCACATACTCCAGTTCCTTTGTGCTCCTCACAGGGCCGGACGAGACGCCTGTGTGCGTGTGTGTGTGTGTGTGTGCGAGCCATAACTGAAACTGAGCTTAGCACGCAACACACACAATACACAGAAAAAAGCACTTTAAAAAAAAAAAGAAAAAACCCTTTAGTATGTTTTATCTTACAAAGATTTTACTGAAGTGAATCTGTAGCAGAATCTGTGTGATTTTAGTTGATTTATCCGGATTATCCTGAAGACTTTAAAGTTGAAAACAAAAAAATGTATTTGTTATTTTAATATCTTTTTTTAATACTTTGTGCATGATGCAAGTTTTCCCACATTAAAAAAAGTTCAATGTACAGAAATAAATAGTACCCCACATTATCACTTTCAGATAGGAATTAGTTAATCACCAGTGAAAAATGTGCCTTGGAGATTTTTTGTTTGCATTTCTGAAATTATTATTGAATTTAAACTTTAATTTGAAATTTATGCTGGCCTCAGTAAGATTTGCTCTCTGACTGTAACACATTCAACGTAATGCTTAAACTGACACACAGCACTGTGATCAGACGGTATATGCATGACTGTTTTTAAAGGTTTGTTTGGTTTGTCTGTGTGTGTTGTTTGCAGAGGGTGTATGGAGAAGCACAGACGAAGGTGTTTGGGAAATGTTGTCAGCTGAGGCCTACAGGGGGCAGTTCCAGTTCCCTGGACAGCAGCTCATCCTGCGCCTCAGAGCCCAAAGAACAGAACCGCTTCCAGGTGAGTCCTCTTACATGGCACTGTTTAGGGCAGGACCCCTTTGGTTCTCATTCTGTGTGGTATGTTTTTGGTGTTGTCGTCCACATCAGTGAAAAAGTTTATGTTCTACTTCAATGTTGTGACCATAAGTGTGACTAATGAATCAGGCTGCAAAAGACATTTGCACAAAATGGCATCCAAATGAAAAAAGTTTATTTTTGACATGATAACTAGATGTAATTATACACATGACGCAGGTAGGTGTGGTAATTGGTGTTTGTTTGGCCTTCAAATTGGTGTTTGTTTGATAGTGATAGTCCACTTTAGACATTCTACTAACTATAAGTAACTTTGCAACAATAAGTTATCTTTCATTAGAGTGTTAGTAGACTGGTAGGTTAGTGTTAGTGGAATAAGTTGACTTGTGTATACGTTGTGAAATAAGTTGTTGACTTGTGATGTACTTGAATGTCTGTTGGGGGACCATCAAAATAAAGTGTTAGCAGATATTAAGCAGAAAGACTACTAATTCTCTAATGACTGGTTGTTCACAAGTAGTTGTGAGTATCTGAATGTCTAAAGTGCACTTTTGAATTAAAGTGTTACCCTGAATTTACTGGCACTGTTTATGCTTAAATAGTAATTCAACTCTGTTTGCTTTGCTCTTGCACTCACTTGACCTGACAGTGTATCTGCTTTTCTCTCTTCCTCAGGGCTCGTCACGGTGCTCATCAGATGCTAATATGCTTGGAGAGATGATGTTCGGTTCAGTGGCCATGAGCTACAAAGGCTCAACGCTGAAGATTCACCAGATAAGGTGAGACTGCTGGAAAACGTGAGAAGTGAACCATATTCACGCTGTTAGTATGTGAGGGACCAACAGTCAGTCCTGATTTTGTGTGTCTCCAGATCCCCCCCACAGCTGATGCTCAGTAAAGTGTTTACAGCAAGAACGGGTGGCAGCGTATACGGCAGCCTTAACACGTAAGCAACACAAAAATTACACAGTCATACACATATGTTCACACATGCACACACTTACTCACAAAGTAGATGAGTTGTGTTTGTTTGGCTGACTTCTCTCTGATGATATGACAGACTGCAGGACAGCTTGGAGTGCATCAGTCAGGACTCCAGTACGCTCAGACCTGACCAGAACATTGTAGGCAATGGCTTCCTGGGCAACATCGGTAAACAGAACACAAACATCTTATCATTGTTTCTTAATCAGCCTAAAGTTACTTCACATGTACACACACTGACCACAGTCTTGGGCTCATGGCTGTTTCTCAACGTTCCTGTAAATAAGAATCCAAACCAAGAGTTTCTCACATTTCCTGTAGCAGGTCATGCAGTAGAAGAGCATTACTTTGAGCAAAACACACTCAGCAAGATATCTGACAACAGGATATATCTGTCCTATATCTGAACCAATCAGGTGTGCTTGTTGTGATAAACGTTAACATTCAGCTTTTAGTTCAAAAATATTTGTTTGCAAATTTTTATTAGTGGCATTTAAAGACCAGAATATCACATAGTCTTAGTGACCACCAAAATACCTTTGTAATGTCAAAGCAGTCACCCCAGTATTATCACAGCAATAAACGTCTCACTTTTTCTTCAGAAATAGAAAATGCAGTTGCACATTTTGATTTCAGTGTTTTCCTACTTTAAATGTTAATTGTGTTTGTGTTTTCTGGGCAAATAATTTTCCTATTAAATCCACACATGGCTGCTGGAAACATTGTGATTGTGTTTATTGTTTGTAGATAATTTTGCACGGTCATCATGTTTTAAGCAGTGCTTGTGTATGAAGCACACAGAATATACTGCACAGTCGTCCTGCTTGAGTTTCAGCAGTACACACTGCTCTGTACGTTCTGTGTGGTGATGCTATACAGGTGTCTTCTGTATCTCTTCTGTACGTTACTAACAGTCAGATGTGTGTCTTCCTCCTGCCATTGTACCGTACAGGTTTCTCTCAGCTCTGCAGCCCGCGCCGGGCGCTCTCAGAGCAGGGCCTGCTCCGCCTCATCAAGAGCGCCTCTTTCTTTTCAGGTTGGCGTGTGTGTGTGTGTATCAGGTTTTATAATCACGTGTGAGTGTTGACATGTTAATTCTGCTTGTGTGTTGTGCATGTGCAAGCGTTTGCTAGAGCTTTCGTGATAGTGTCACATCTCTTAGGGCTTTGGTAGGTCTGTGCTGGTATCATCACTAGCTTCAAGACTGTAGGCTTTCTTCATACCATCCATCCACCAGAAGTCACCTGATCCCCCTGCCCTCCCTCTTCTCTGTGCATGCATCTGAGCTGGTGTAGATCACAGTGGTGATGTAGTGGGATGATGTGGATGACATGGTGATGTGGATGATGATGTGGGATCATGTGTGTTTCTCTGACTCTTTCCTCATAGGCCACAGTAACCCCATGGACATGCCAGGCAGAGGACTGTACGATGAGAGGGACAGCGGAATTGCCCGCTCAGGTGAACGCTTAGTTTTCAAGACATCACAAAACTGATCTTCAATTACTACACTCAGTTATGCTGGTCAGTTATGCAGCTATGAGCAAGCAGTCTGGTTCAACCAATGGTGACTGTGTGGCAGGACTACTTGTTTGATTGTTTGAGAACCTGTCTGAAAACAATTTTTATCACATATTCCATTTGATCCCTGTTGTGATAAAGAAATTACACACTTAAATTTGGAAAATGCAGATCTTTGTAAGTTTAAGTTTTCTTTAAAAATTTGCCAAATCTAAACACGAGCAGAAGGATATCTGCCCTGTGCTACTGAAGCTTGTGGCTTTCCTAAAATGCATGGGAGCTGGTTTGTACAATGGAAAGTGAGTGGAACAGGCTTAATAGCTGAGATCCTTTTCTGTCTAATGCAGCGTCACATGTAAACGTTTATATTTAGCAGTTCCTTAAACTGCTGGCCTGCTTGAAAAGGCTAATTCAGGGCTCATCTCCATTAAACTCTTAGACAATGTCCCTCATTCTCAACACTGATCACATGCTGGGCAGGTTTGTTGCTCTATACATTAGCGTCCCTGACGACTGCAGGGCTTCTACAATCTCAATTGAATCTTGCATTCGAAATGAAAGCAAAATTGTTTTTTTATACACATTCCAAGTCTTTTTGTGCACAGTTCATCAGTGCACATCATTTAAAGGAAACATCATTTGAAATTTAAGGTGTTCTGACTCTGAAATGCCTTGTGGGATACTAGTTGATGTTAACCAATAGCCAGATGGTCATTTGTGATGTTTTAGTACACATGTAGTGAAGGCAGCCTTTTAAAATGTTGCCAATAGTAATTTAATAGTGGTTATTGTAATTAACAATGTATTGTTCTAATACTTTTCTAATACTCCGGCAAGAACTTATTTTATGAATGACTTTTTGAAAAACATCACAGTGTTGCATTATTGTGTTCAGGTTTGTAGGTTGGTATATCTGGTTGATATCCTGCTTGAGGGTTTAAACCCATTAGGGCTAACAACAAACATTCCTGAACACAGTGTTTGTGTATGTGTGATATAGTGTTGTGAGTCATGCAGGGTAAATATTCACTATGAACTCACTGACACGCTCCTCCTCTCCTGTCTTTTATTTTCACTCCACAGCGTCTTTAAGCAGTCTGTTGATCACTCCCTTCCCATCACCGGGCTCCTCCCTCACCAGCAGCTGTGCCAGTAGTTACCAGCGGCGCTGGTTACGCAGCCAGACCACCAGCTTGGAGAATGGTGTCTTCCCTCGATGGTATGATTACCTTCTTTTTCATATCAAAGGCACTTACAGATTGACACAGATTGAAAATAACACCTTACTGACCCCAGCAACACAGTACAAACCACTCAGAACACAGCAGGGAGCACTCACACAACCTGTCATGATGGTGCAACTCGACTTTCCTTTAAATACTGTGTAATGTTTGTGTGGTAGGTCTGTGGAGGAAAGCTTCAACATGTCTGATGAGCACAGCGGTCCGAGTCTGGGTGTTGCCAGGAAGAAGAAGATCGCGATTGGCATCATCTTTCTGCTCTCACCCAACGAGGAGCAAAATGCCAAGTTCCAGGACTTTTTCTTTTCCCATTTTCCACTGTTTGAGAGCCACATGAACAAACTCAAAAGTGCTATTGAACAGGTTAGATGTCTCTGTGAAATGTTCGGTCAACCCTAATGAAATCCTGTTTAGATTCTGCCCAACAATCCTGGTTTCTTAACAGTTCTCTTAACCACT
>JAZGTK010009766.1:0-16970 GCA_036877625.1 Ambastaia sidthimunki | reverse complement strand
TTTTTTAATAAATGACCGGAGACGGAGCGCAGCACAGCGGTGTGACTGCAACAAAAAGCATTATGTTGTATTGTGTTTGTCCTCGTTCCATCTGCGAGTTAAGAATTCATGGCTCACTGGCTCCACCTGCTGAATAAATAGATATGTAAAGAATATAATTTTTTTGTGTAAAAAAACTACCTAAGGTCTTTGCCATTGTTTCACATACAATTCTGTACAAATCAATGATTTTCTAAGGCACAAATCAAATGAGAACATTTTTATATTGACCCTGTTGTCTTTCTTTTACAGAAGGTCTGATGTTCTTTTTCGTTTTGAAGATGCTCTTCAAATCATGCTAAGATTACATGAACCATCAGATTTTTAACTTGTGGAGTCCATGCTATCTCCAGTGCATGCTGTCATTGAAGTAAACAGGGCACATACCACATAGTGCTTTATTGCTTTCTCTCTGTGTGTGTGTGTGTGTGTGTGTGTGTGTGTGTGTGTGTGTGTTACAGTGTTTCAGTGCTCGTCTTAAAGTACAAGCTTGTGATACAGTAAAATGTTTCATTCACTGTGTAATGTTAATCTTGAATGGTAAAGCAGACCTTCATTTGTGTGATGTGTTTCAGAACCTATGAGGATTTTTCAGCATCTGACTGTGTGAAGGATTCTCTTTGACAGAGTGCATGATGGGAAAGAGACAGAGAGTGATTACACACCATCAAAGTGATGTTGCTGTTCAAGCAAGAAATATTTTCAAGACGCTGAGGCATATCAAAACGCCAGCGCTTTCTCCATTTAACTTATGTAACAGATATGTGCTGATTCCTAATAGTAATTTTATGATAATTACATTTCTAAAAATACCTTCTCAACCAATTACATTACAAAAGGAGGTAAGAAATGAGATTCTATATTTATCTTATTGGTTTTATCTTTTTATTACACATTCAGTCACAATTGCAAGACTAATTTAAGTGATTTCCATTTGGATCATTTTCAAAGCTTTTGGACCATTTCTGAGTAAATCTTGAAGCCCACAGGCGTGTACATTGCGATTCATGTGTTCTGATGTTGCACACAGGCCCCTGAAATGCAGAGCGATGGCAAGAACGCAAACTTCACATCAAAGCACACAGGATATTGCTGGAAGCCCGTGAGTCGAGCTCCAGGCACACGAGACATATCTGATAATCACTATCTCTGAAAGCTAGTGAACTTCAGCCAACTTCAGAAAACAGAGAAATTGGTGCAATTACACAGCCCTTGAGCCAAGCTTCCCACACAATGCGCTTTTGAAAACAAAAGGTTAGTTCTTTCTGTCTTTATCTGAAGGTCTATCTAAAGATGCAGTTTAGGAGAATGAGCTATGTCTTTATATGTCAAAGCTTGCTGGAACAGTCTTTTAGCTACAACAAAGGGCCACAATTTAACAAGAAGGGAAAATGAGAGTTGTCTCTATAGCTTATGTATTCTTTTTTTGTAGGCTTTTTATTATTTTACTCTATAGTTATTGTATTGATTCTTCTTGTGAAGGTAAGGGTTAAACAACTCCACTGAAACAGATAAAACAACTTTACAAAGACCAGTGATGTTCTGGTTTATTTTGGCCTAAACAAATCCATAGAATTCTTATAGATTAAAGCTTTTTACTCAATAATCTCAGTTGGGTTTTTTTTTCAGTTCTGAAAGATGAGTGTACTTCATGCTAAATGCCCACTTAGATTTGATAAAGATGTACTACTGTTTTATAAAATAGTGTGCGCATGTTCACAAGTGTTCAATGTGGCCAGTCTGATTGACTCACGCCTTCTGCAGGTTATTTGCTTTAAATAACAAATTCAGCATTACTTACCCTCCCTCATGTTGTTCTAAACTTTAGGTCAGTTTTTAAACCTTGAACACTAAACCCCTTGACTGATGCCTCTTACACTGTTGTACAGAACTGCATAATTTTTAAGGTATTTCCTTTTTTGTCATGTCTTATCTTGCCTAGGGCACCAAGTGAGCCAAGTTTGCCACTGGTGCCCTTTAAAAAAACAAAAAAGGTGCATGACGCCCTCAAGCATGTGGGATGTTCTGCATTTGTGTCGAATCGAGCGAGAGTGCATTGGTTCTCAGTTGCAATGTTTCTTTCTAAGAGGCTGACCTCAAAACATATGCCAACTCCCTGAAGAAGGAAGTGCTAAAGTAATGACCTTGGGTGCCTGCTGTCCTCATCTTGGTTTCCTGTCACTTTAGGTTAATGTCACACAGGTTCTGGGTTTTGCCTGATGATGGTGAGTATTGATTCAGTGAGATCTGAGCAGCAAGACAGGATCAAAACGCTCCTGGTTTAGGAACTATAATACACATTTAGAAAACACTGATAAAATGTTTTTTTTCCTCTCTGTGTGGAATTGGAGAAAAGAGAGAGAGAGCTAGAGCGAGAGAATGGTCTAATTTACCCACACTGCCTCTGTGATGAAGGTCCATCCATTATACCAGCAGACTCACACACACACATACGGTCCTAAGAGGATCTTCACATAATTGCGGTGGGTACGCTAGATTAAATTGGGCCCGTGTCCAGCTCTGAGTGAAAATACAGAGGACCATTTTCAGTCAAACATTTTGAGGCAGCTGATAAGTCATTCAGCACAATGCTCGGCGGGGTGGGTTATTGCCCTTAAATTATCCGTTTACATTTTCATTAGATTTTACATTGAACCAGGTAACCTCGAACCTGATTTCACCTTCTTTCTGATTCCCTGAAACCCTACAAGAGAAGAGTTCAACAAAACGTGCAGATCACATTGTTCTCATGTGCGTCATTTCTGTCTCCCACATTAGCCGTGCCAAAGGGGCTTTGTTAACCAAATTGAATTATGTATCACTGTGGTTCTTATAGCTTTATTTTCTTCTCGAATTGGATGATTTCCATTACATCTAGAGAGCATCCATCAAAACCTCAGTGTTTGTCAGGCTATTTATGGCTTGTTACACTTCAAAATGTCCTCCATCCTTATTCTTCTGTCAGTAATTCCAACTTTCACATAAAATGATCCCTGTACTCTGCAAACAGGATTAATCGGATTTGGGGGGGTGTATTGAGGATGGAGTGGGGGGTCGGTGGGGGCTGAAGTAAGCAGAGGGAAAAAGCTAATATAGCTGCCAGCTGACAGTGAGTTTAAGAGTTTATTCAAAAATGAGAATTTAGTCACTCTTTACTCATCCTTATATGATTGCAGGCCAGTTTGACTCATTGGCATTCATAAATTCAAATTTGGCAGTACGGTTTGGTGTCAAAGACATTAAAGGTCATTGATGTCAATCATGGCACAATGCAATTTAAGGACCATATTTAAATGTACATAAACGCAAATGAGACTAAAGAGCAGTGACAGGGAGTTTTCAGCATGTCAACTAATGTCTGCCATAACCAGGAATGCATTCCTGTTTTTATATATAACAGGAATATATATATATATATATAATATAAAATAATATATAATATATAAATGGCATATTTAATATAATATAAGTCATTACTTGAGCAAACAACAATTGTATGTATATATACATATATTTTTAGGGAATTTGTTTTTGACACTGTGGCTATTGGCATGCTGACTGAAAATTTGTAAGACATTGTTCTTAATTAACTACTTCGAAACATACAAAGTACCATAAAATATATGAAACTGTATATATAAGTCATACAATATGGGTTCAGAAAAAGGTTTCTGTTTTTGCGTGAATTGTTTATTTTACTTATTGATGTCTGTACTGACAGACCAAAAGAGAGGTTTCATTAACACCTTGTCTTTGTTTAACTTTACAGATACTTCTAAGAACATACCAGGTAATAAACGAGATGAATTATTACTGAGATCTGACATACTCTGTGTACTGAGGCTGGACCTGAGGCATTGGTTTGATTTGCAGTAAACCATGTTAAACTACTGAAAAAGGGACACAGATCTCAAGAGGAAAGCTTGCAAACATGAATTTAATTAAAGTAGTGAATGTGTATGAAGTGCCAGTGATCTCTTAAAGAAACAGTTCACCCACAGTGAATGCTCTGTCACTGTTTAGTCACTCTTATATGGATGCAAATAAGATTTCAGTTGAGGAAAGGTTATAAACAACAACCTTGGTCTGTTCCTCACAAAATGCTATCATATGGCATCAGAACACTGAAAATATAAGGCACAAGTCATAAAGACTTCTATGGAGAATTAATTATTTGACACTGTCATACTCATAGGGCAAATAATTGCAGAAAAAAATGCATTTTTTTGTGAGGGGAACTTCTGCTGCGAGTTTAACAACATCAGGAAATATAAATGGATTTTTAATTTTGCTTTCTAAAGCATTTTGGCAAATAATGATTTTAGGAAACAATAGAATAGAAAATAATAAAGGCCTACTTTAAGTTACAATGAGATGTTTTTTAAGTTACAAATGTTTTTTATGGAACTGAATACTTGCACTTTGAATTGCACCAGAAGGTGTACAAGGTCTTATAGCCTTGAAGGAAAATTTATCTAGTGTTTATCTAGCTGAAAATATCCCTGCCAGTGAAACTGGGCTTAAGACGATCTCAAAGGGCCAAGTCTGACACCACAGCTACCACGGGATCTGATTATTTCAAAAAGTCAACAGACGAAATGGTACCGCAGATACTCTTTTGGCATATTCAAGCAGACACCTCAACCCCTAGATTGAATTGCTAATGCATTCGGATCTGACGAGGAGGACTACCTTATGAAAAATTTACAATGTAAAATTTATACCCCAGTGTTTCCCATAGTCCCCATTTTAGTGTAATAGGTAAGTAGGTTTGGTGTTGACTGACAATTAGATAAATTGGGGCTTTAATTTCCTTCACTTTATCAGTTCAAGGACAAAGGCAACATCAAATAAATGTTATAACAAATAGGTGACCGGAATTCAGAATTTACCTGTAATGAGCAAGTCACCAGCTTTATGTTCATTTTGAAAGAGGAATGTCATGGCCTTTTAATGTCTGGCAAGATCTGTATTTGCCTCTTAAAGACTAATTTTACTGCCAAGGGAAAATTAAATTTAAGTTGTCTTGGTGAAGGTGAAAAACAGAAGCCAGTTGTATATAAGGTGAATGAATGCCAGTTCTGCATACAGTCTGAAGGAATGAAACACTAGTGAAAGTATTTATCAGTTATGGTTGCCCATAACCGAAATGTGACCTCTGCATTTAACCCATCTTTTGTGAGGAGTGAACACAAACACACCCAGAGCAGTGGGCAGCAATGCCGGCACTGGAATCGAACCAGCAACCTACTGATTACAAGCCCGACTCCTTAACCAGTAGAGCACAACTGCCCCTAGCATTTGTTACGAATAAATGAATGACTTTCCACAAGGTGTTGCAATATTTAAAGGTCTGTGTAAATATTTTTAGTTCACTTCATATTGTTGTGCCGGAGTAAAAAAATAGTCTGATTTCAGTGCCAGAAGCTGCTTGTATGAACAACTATATTAAACAGGGAACAAAATATCTTTAACTGTCAGGTTTTATCTGTTTTTCAGTGGCATTCAATGTTCATTTGTTTTGCTTTTTCTCCTCAATGCAATTTAAAAAAGGATGGTTTGGTTAAAAATAGCATTTCAGCTTGTTTTTAAATCCTCTCCACGTGATGAAACAAAAGAGGTTTCTTAACACGGCAGGCACACTGAAGTGGCAAAGAAAGCAAAGACGGTATAGGTTTTATTTTGTCCACGTCAGTGGCACAAAAGATGTGTTAGAGCCAATTATGGACCATGATGTTTTGTGAATGCATCTGATGAGCAGAAGGGGTGTTAGTAGAGTGAGGAGAAACACAACATAATCTGTGCTATGATCCAAGAGCCCTAAACTTACTGATATGGAACACAGGATAAAAGTTGTCCCATAATTTTACCTGCCATTAGTTTTGAAAATAAGAACATTTGAAATTAATCAGAGGTGACAGAACGTTATTAAAGATGTACTGTTTTAATTTTAGCATGATCACCTAACCACACTAAAACTACTTTATATGCATTGAAATATATTTTAATCTTATGAAATACAGTAATATTATATATCTCTTTTTTAAATTTTGTTATGTTGCAGCCTAATACTACAATTGTTTAAATTCATAGTTTTTCTTATTACTCAGTACCCCATAATGACAAAGTAAAAACAGAATTTTCTGTAAATTTATGTCTGTAAATTTATTAAAAAGTTATTAAAACCGAAATATGAAACTGAAAACATTGGCATAATGGTATTTCTCTTTATCGTTGTTTCTACACCTTGACTGGAGTTTAGCTGTAGTAAATTAAGTTGATACGACATGATTTGGATCTCTCTATAAAAGACCTCACAGCTGACAATGCATATCAGACAAAAATTGTAGGAAAAGATTGTAGTATTAGCCTGCAAAATAACAATATTGAATGTAGTGAAAGGGGTCTAAATACTTTTTGAAAGCACTGTATATTGTCTCAAATATGTACATACCATAAAGCTTCTTTACAACAATATTAAATTGTAAAAAGCCCTATGTAAATAAATTTGAATTGAAATTTGGTTACAGATGTGTCAAACACACAGACAAATTAAGTCATTGCTCCCAAAATCGGACCAGACAGCTCAAATTACAAATCTTTATTATTAACTTACTATTGAGAATCTGGGTAAAGTAAGGAGACTATTTTAAACACTTTGTTATGTACTCGTTATGTACTTGCTCAATAACTGAATTTTGATCTTTTGTTTACCAAAAAATAAATACAAATTGATTTGTTTTATCTTATTTGCAGTAATTTTTACAAGCATTATCTTATTTTACCAGATCTTATTAAAACTAGCAACACCAGAAAAACTAAACTAGTTTTTTCAGATTCTGGATGCATATAAAGTAAAATTAAATCGACTGACATTGCCATAGTTTTAGAAGAAATAATGTGAAAACTTAAGAACATAAGTTCTGTGGATGTTCTGACCGCATATCTCAGCAAGTAAACATGTTTTTCTCTTAATGTTATTCTATTTAGAGAACACAGCAGTGTTGCAGAGATGAATGCTATTGGAAAGAAAAATTACTTTTTAATGAGCCTCTCAAAGGCAATTTGTCTCTGTGGATGGTTGTGTATAGAATGGACCAGCAATGGCAAAATTGTTTATTAATGTTATTGCTAAAAGTTGTTTTTCCTACATGTACTGGTGTGTTATGACCTTTAACAAAAATAAGGTTGTCTAAAATTACGAACTGATTTTTACAGATTTTCTTTTACCTACATCTATATTGGTCAACAAATGTAAGAGGCTTTTAACTAGGTTTTATAAATCAACATGCAAAACCACTGCTAGAAAAGCCAAGCATTATGAATTTTACACATTCCGCTTGTGACAAATCTCTTTTCATATGTGTATTTTCTGATGATATATCAGTCTTTTATACTCAAGGTTGTATGAAGTATTTCTAAATTTTCATACTTATCAACCTTTATGTTAGCTTTCAGCAAGCATTGCAACAGCAAAAAAAAAAAAACACCAAAATGGACAAAACAAACAGCTTTAATGTGAAGTGGCAGCAATTAGCAAACAAACTTCATGCATCCGGATCAATAGATGGCAGTATAGAGTCCAAAACTATTACAACAAATAGGAGACAGTAGAGCACAAGTAAAATCAGTGAGGTAACAAATATATAACACTGAACACAGCATTTACTTGCTTATCCTGATGTGTTTTGTGTGTGCTGATGAGTAGCACATCCTCCTCATCAAAGGAAAACAAAGACCCTTTTTTTGACTGATGATAGTGTAAACTATACCAAACTACTTATGCTTTCACAATGAATTTGTCATTTTCCTATTTGTTTTGTACATAGGCTGGATTATACACTTCAATGTGTTTTGTTTTTTCATGATTTGTTTAGGCATTTTTTGTTTGAATTGAGTTGTTCCAAAATGGTTTTGCTGTGTTTTGCTTTGGTTTAATTAGTTTTGCTGTGTTTGATTAGAGTGTGAAATAAATTCTGAAAGAAGGTACCTCACTAGGAGCAAGACTGATCACTCCTGTGTTAATAAAAAATAAAATGGTAATGTTATAATAAACTTTGCACTTCTGCACACAGATATTAAAGTGCTTGTAAAGTGTATGAAGTGGGAAGTTTATAATTTTTAGTAGTTTAGTAGTTTTTTATAAGTTTAATTACACAATTTGACATATTTCCTACTAAATAAGGAAGCTGGGAAAGAACATGGCCAATTGAAATCCTAATTTGTTTCTAAATTATTTATTTATTTGTGTGTGTATTATTACATGTAGCTCTGCTTACATGTGATTAATAAATATGTAGGGCATTTAAGACCCAAGTCAACCCCATATTTTGAAGTGGTTAATCAATATTAGATTACACTTCGAGATAATCTGTTTAACTCCAGAAGATGGCAGCACTACTCTGATTCTACATCACCATGTCTGTCATGGGAGCCATTGACCTTTCAGACAGCTATTCTGTTACAATTGAAAAGTATAGAGCTGGGTGTTTGCAGTGTTTGGACATATTGTCATGACCAAAAACCTCTTACCTGATCAACAATGCCCTCTGCTGTATTTAGTGTGAAAGCTCATGCATTAGTTAGAGTTGGTATTGTTCAATTACACAGCCGAAAATAGGTTGGATTTTTTTAGAAAAGGGTTACTTGTTGTTATTTCTAAAATATATGAACACAAACCTTTACTTACTGTAATAACTAACTTTATCAACAGAAGGATTTTTAATATGTAACCAAGGCTCTCCAAAACAAACTTATGTGTTCTGTGCCAGCACTGCAGTTTCTCTGGGCCACTTGCCCAAGCGATAATAGTTGGCCCAGTTCCTTATTTAGGGGGCATCATATGTTAAAAATATACATTGCCCTTCTAAAGTGAATACCAAGCAGAGCACACCCCCTTCAAGCAGGGTTCACTCATGCTTTTATAATGCTATCAAAAATCTGCCCCGTCCTGAGACTCCTGACAGTTCCTCTGAGGGCATCCTACCACGAGCTTCTCCAAGACTTCTCTGTCAACGCTAATTAGCATAATCTTGTCGCACTGAATAAATCCTGTAACTAAAGGATGCTTACAGGTGACTTTCCTGAGCATAGCCCACTCGCACACTTAGTTTGCGTTTTACCTCTGTTTTGGTCTACATCAGTACCCTTCTATTTTGTCTAAGCCTCAGAATGGAACATAGTCTGAGCTACTTTATGTTAACAAGCTGAACCTCAAATCAAGCCAAGAATCTGTGCAGAGAGACTAAGTCATTATTATCTAACCAAGCTAGCCATTTTTGCTGCTTTCTAGGTGCCAAGAAGAGCCAGAGGGCTTTTCAATCTTCAACTCCCCCTCCCTGGTGGAGCTAGAGTGGACAGAGCTTCAGTCGAGGAGAGCCTAGTTCTGGAAAAGAGTTTGGAATAACAAGAAAATCTCTGGAGTCTGGGACCCAGCAGACAGAAAGCAGCCCTCATCACACCCCACAAATCCTCAGCATGGGGGCGTCTTATGGCAAGAAAGTAAGTGAAACTTTAGCTTTGTAATTTGCATTAAGCAGTTAATTGTGTTACTGGGGGAGTGGACGACACAGGCCACAATGTGTTTACACACTTGACGTGTCTTAGAAAGGTCTTATGATTTTAGTAATTCAAGGCTTCGTCGTTCAGGCTTTCATATTTAATAGATGTTATTTCAAGATTGTAAGCACATATTTTAGCAAACGGTTTCGAAAAGTTATTTTATAATGCAAGTCAAGATTTAAATTTTAGATAAATATAGTTTAAGTGATGTAGAAATTGGCCTTGCAGCACATACTTATTATTGTAGACTGCAATTTTGACACTGATCTTTTGAATATGAGTAAGTCATATCCAGTAAATGGACTAAAGCAGTTATATTGACAAATATTTGAGCTATGGGGAAGGTGTGGATGGAGGGTGTGGTGGCGACTGAATTTGACTCTTTGCTCAGTGCTGCAAGTGACAGCTGACAGCTGCTGTGAAGAGGGTTACTAGAGGATTATGGGATAGTGGAGCCTCTTCCTATTACCTATGTTTGAGCCTGAGACATTTGACTGTACAAGCAACTGTCACATTTATCAGGGTGAAAAGTCACAGCCATAGAATGAAAAAAATTACAATGCATTTCAGCTCCAGAATCATTATACAAGCAGTTATATATGTTATATTGTGAATATAGTCACCATAACTATATTTACAATATAGCATAGTTTGGGGTGCCTTGTTGCTTTCATAAAATGCATAATACAAATATTAAGAAGACACTTCAAAACACTTAAAACATTATTTTATTAGGCAAAGATTAATAGACAGATACTTCAGCTTAAAGGTTCACAGGCACCTTATTGTGATCAAAACCACTACTGAACCAGTATAAATCAGATAAGATCTTAAACCAGATCTTACAGCCTGAAACGTACACTTGAAGTAACATAAAAACATTGGCTGTCCCTTTAACAGATGGTTTTTTCGATAGCTCAGATTGGAATGTGTGGAGTGCTTGGAGTTCTATTGTAATTTCCAAGGTGCAGAAAACAGTACTTGGTAAGGCAGCCGAAAATGTCAACTTGTCAGAGCTGTAATTTCATCCTCTCTGCCAGCTTCCGGGCCATTTGGCATGAGCTGAATACCTCAACCAGTCCTCACTGTGCTGTTGTAGACCCTCACATCATCAGAACCCCCCTTCACTTTCCCACACAGACTGTGGTGCAGGTCTAGACACTTAGAGAGATCATGCAAACATCTTGAGTTTATTGATAACTTTCAATGTTGTGGTTGTGTCTGGATATCTTTGCATTAATCTTGTTACGAGCCTCATTCTATTGAAGTGCATATCTCCCTCTTGGTATTTCACGCATGGGTGCGTGAGACGCACCTGCATAAGATTCCATCTCTGGAACTAATTGTGGTACAACCGATTGGGAAACTGGTTTCATTCACCCTGGCTGTGTTTGGGACATACAGTACTATCATAACAATATTTACGATGAATATACTGTGAACAATATGCTAACTGTCTGAATGTATATTAAACACACAATGAATACCCAGATGACTTTGCATTTAGCCGCTGGAAAAACAAACCTAAACTTAAAAGTCAAAACCTAAAAGTTAAAACTAACATAATAGGAAGAGCCTTTGTGAAACAGTTGAGCTAGTAGGATCAACTGCTGTTAAACAGCTTGGACCAGTCAGAAACCAGCTAAATTAGATACTTTAGCATAGTATTTTTTAAGTCTGCAGTATAATATATTATATACTGTGCAGCAGGCAGTAATCAGTAAGCTAATAGGCTATTAAAGCCTCTGTTTTAGCTCTGTACGTGTTGTGAATAAAAACTGTTCAGGAATAATAAAAGCTTAAACTGATCTTGAATGAGCATCTCTGCTCCTAAACTGTAATTCTAGCCAGTAATAAGAATGAAACAAAGCTGATCTGAGATCAGTATTAAGAGGGCTTCATCAGCCAACTCCTGAGCAGAGCACTTGCATGTGATTGCTCTACTGCTAAATGGGATGTCAAGTTGTGCTAATGCCTCCTGTGCCAGAGACCTACTGAGGAAGATTAGACCAATCAGATGAAATCCCTTCCAAATGATCCAACGGCCAAGCTTAAAATAATGACTCCCTCTCAGAAGGAATTTAACTCTAAATAAACTGCTGTTATGTTCTACATAAACAGTTCCTGGTGTAAGGAAATCATATGCTTGTAGCAAACGGTACAAATAACTATATGCAATAAATAAGAGAATAAAAACAACATTAAACTGTCTCATAGAGACATATTTAGCAATTTAGTGTGACTTTGACCACAACAACTACAATTATTTTAACAAAACAACATTTTTTATCAATATCATTGTAGAAATACTCATCGCAGATACTTGTGATCTCACGATCATTTACAACTGTTTAAACAACCTGATCTTGAAAATGTAATACAGGAAAATGTAACTATTTTATGATGTGGCATTTTTGTGAGATGTAAGAACAAGCATGAAGGCCCCCCCCAACCCTAACTATTACTGGGGCAAAAGTAGGTAGTATGAAAACATAGAAATGAGAATGAATTCATACAAATTAGCCATCAGATTGCTAAAATGTAAAATAGCTACGAATTGCCACAAGACTGCATGATAGATACACTGAGAGACTGAGATGCCCCATTTACTATACATTAGAAAAAACAGCTTTTAATAGCCCACTGTTATGACTCAAATCTTATATAAGTGTATACATTTCTGCATTTTAAACATCCATATTGATTCTGTTCTGAAGCAGTTAATGTATATTTTCCAGATGGATCCCAATGGTTGATCATGCTGAATTTATGTAAAGCCACAGTGACTCGGTTTCTGATTGGCTGGTATCAGAGAGTAAATGCACACCAGCAAAGTGGGTCAGATTCAAAGTAAGATGGGTCCAGATCCCTGAATGTATAAAAACTGGAGAGACGAGTAACCGGACCTGCCCACAATGCAACAGACGGGCCTCTGATCAATGGACCCTTAAAGCAGAAATCCCTCTTTTTCTCTCATCTGTCACTGTCTCTCTCTCTCTTTTAGCATTAGTGCGGGTTCCATTTCACTCCATTAGCAGAAAAAAACTCTGAAATAAGAAACAACACGTCAATTTAAAGTCTGAATGGTGGGCCGCAGGATGAGATAGAGGTTAATCTGTGATCCAGGAATGTTGGGGTTACAAAATGACTGTTCAAATGTTTGCCTTGAGACTAGATTTTTTTGTTTCAGACTTTTTTTATTAAAAAAATATTTACCTTTCAATAATTTTGAATTGTATTTTTAAGGTTTTTGAATATAATGGATTTTGAATATAATGTAATTGCTAGAATCTGAAGGTTATAAAATATGCAAGGCAAGCATCCAGTTTAAATAGTTTTAAACAATGTCTATGACAATGTCTTTACAATTCTGAGGTTGAAGAATATTGTGTGCAACAGAATGTGTTGACCTCTGGTCAAATTGTGGATTTATTTTTTTACAAAATAAAGGAAAACAAATGTGAGGAAAATAGTTCTTGTCAACCAATTTAACCAGAGGAATTCAGTAAGCAACAGGAACTGGGAGAGGTTTAAATTGAAAGGATATAAGCAGAAGGGAAAAATATACATGGCTTATGATGCTGCCCATAGAGAATGAGATCAGATCTGAGAGCAGAAGAATAAATAACATGTTACACTGTTTCTCTGGTTGAGCATTGAGTTGGCAATGCTAAGATCATGGGTTTGATTCAGAGGGAATGCACATGCTCATAAAAATGTATAGCTTGAATGCACTGTAAGTAACTTTGGATAAAAGCAACTGGCACATGCACAAAAAACATAAATGTTTAGAAAATAAATCTCATTATCAGCATCATCTGGTATATAAGCATGTGATTTTAATATTCTTATTTTTCCTTATTGTTGTCAAAAATGTCTGAAAAATAAGTCTGTAAGAGTAATATGTCAATAGGAGTCTGTGGGGCGTAAGATGTGTTTCACCACATTAAACTGATGGATACAGTATAATTTACTGTCTTTAAGTCTGAATTGTACATCATAATAAGCTGTTGTTTGCAAAATACATGAATCTTTTATAACCTGCACAGGCAAATGTCCACTATTTGATTCATTTTTGCTTTAGGTTACTCTAGAGTTGATTTTAATATTCCCCACCAGATGGCACAATCAGTCCAAATGCAAAATCAGTCTTCCGACATTATCAGCATACCTAAAAATCTTAACAGACTTTACAATTGTGTTTATATTCAGTGATTTCTCAGAGGTTGCTCTGTGCTAGCTTAGGATTGTATTTGAGGTCTTAGTTTTATACATTTTAGTATCAGTTTTGTCTCAAATGTTTCTCTTACAATTGCTAGAAAATAGGGAGAAATGCATACACATGAGAACATTGCTAAAATACATTAAAAGTATAAGCTCTAAGGTTAATTTAGATTGCATAGCTAAAATCATTTGCTTTGCATCAATGTTTTGCTTTTCGAAACATTTGGAAAAAGACTTGGCAAATCTGATCTTATTTTGTTGAGATTATAGATTACATTTCTGGGTCAAGAAATCTGAAATGCAGGCGACTTAAGCAAAAGTTTACATGTGCTCTCCATTTAATGCCATTGTTATTTAGGAGAAATACTTTATATATTAAAAAGATCTTATATGTGATTTTTCTTCTGGGAAATCTTCAATTCCCATTACATACGTCTGAGGTGCCAAAAATTAAACAACGCCACTAGGACATTTAAAAAAATATATTTTTTAAGAGTTTAAGTAAATCTTAAATCCAGAGATAAGCAGCGTTTGTTTACTG
Source organism: Ambastaia sidthimunki (assembly GCA_036877625.1). Lineage (NCBI taxonomy): Eukaryota > Metazoa > Chordata > Actinopteri > Cypriniformes > Botiidae > Ambastaia > Ambastaia sidthimunki. The sequence goes on along the minus strand of JAZGTK010009766.1, from coordinate 2,605 downwards.
GTGCTGACCAACTCGTTCTAGTATTTGTGAGTATTTTCACTTGAAAGATGGCTTAAAGAAGCAGTGTTTCCTGGATTAGGGTTATGCAAAACTGAAAACAGACATCTAGTTGTCATTCAAAAGCAAAGTGGAGACTAGTTGTCTTTAGTGAGTTTACTAGCCTGCCTTAAGTAAACCCAGTAAAAATGGTCATCCCAGATTTTCAGAGAGAGCTTTAGTATGTTAGCGGTTCAGTTATGTTAGCAACAGTACTGTTAGCAAGCTAAAGCATGGCTAGCTGAAACCCTCCTTGAGAAGTGATGTCTCTTAATTGATCCTCTTTAAACCACCGCAAAACAAATACTAATACAAATCTAATAACCTCACTAATCAATTAGTTGGTTGTTTAATGTTTAGTTGACCATCTTGACCTATATTGAATTCCAATGTTACCTAGAGACTAAAGTCTGTGAAACACAATGATTGTTTAGTCAAACAGGTGTGTTTGCTTGGCACTGAGTGAGTTTGTATTTGTGTTATGCAAGAGCACACACTCCACTACACACGTACACTTGTTTAACAGCCCAAAGCAACCCCAGATTTATCACCATCTCAACTTCTTTTCATCTCATCAGGAAAGCACAAGATGTCTCGTTACCACTCTGCCTGCCATAAAAACACATGACCGTTAAGGCAAAGGGAAATGTTTAACTATGTCAGGAACAAAAGCCTTTAAGCCTCCAAAGGTCTAAATGTTTAATTATAGCAGCATTTAGATTTACATTCATTCATAAGGCTCAGGCAGTGGACATGCACAATGATAAAATACTAAACAATGTATTTATCATATGTAAAATTCCATTTTATTCTTTCTTTGGCACCATGGGTCCCAAAAGAAGACTGGAGCGATGATCCATGCCCATGTTCTGTAGTAGGTTTGGTGGGTAATTAGCAGCCTGCCTCTCCCCTGCATGGCCTCCGCTAATTGTTTGTGTTGTCTAGGAAACCTGAGAACCCTCAACTTGAAACCAGAGTGGCAAAGCAGAGCCAAAATCTATAAAAACACCCTTTTGTTTGCCATAATGCGTGAGGATGCATTATAACTTTCCAGTACAGGGACACAATCTGACGAGCGTAAATAAAACATGAGAGATCAGAACGGGCCGCAAACAGAAAGGTCAGGCGATTACTTTGACCAGTAACTGGACACTACAGGTGGGGCGCTGTGGCATCCAGCCCGTCTTGAAGAACAATGGAGCATTCTGAAGGAAGTCACGCTTGGCTCTCCTTAAGGTTTAGTGATGCCAGTTTGGTTTGGATGTGGCCTATATTCTGGCCCTTGTGATAGAAGAGGTCAACTTTGATTTCAGAAAGACGGATATTAAATTCTGCATAACATTTCTTAAGGTTACTGAGTTTGCCTTAGTTTTATTAACGGGTAATGTACTGTACTGTATCATACCATACTATATTATACCCTGCTGTGTTTTGCTATACTATACTATACTATACTATACTATACTATACTATACTATACTATACTATACTATACTATACTATACTATACTATACCATACCATACCAATATTACATTAGTAATTACATTAGTATATATACAGTGTTATAGTATACTATGCAAAGTACTGTTCTTTACTACACTATACTATAGTCTCAAATAATGCATAGTGTTGTTTTGTTCATCTGCATGTTTTGGAGCTGAGCTGTAATGCCATACTATAATGGCAATTTAATTCTTTTAAATGGGACTTTTAGATGCCTGGATTCTTTATATAATCAGAGTTTTCATATATGTAACATGTTATAATGACACATTTTTTTTTACATATTCAAGACATACACATCGGAATTCTTTATCCTAAATAGACAGCAGGTCATTCCATACTTAAAGGAGAGCATTTACTGCTGAATAAATCTAATTCAGATTCCGTTTAACCTAATAAACACCCCTCTCCCATTCAAAGAAGTCTACTCTGAATATGGATTGACTTTCATTGAGCATAAGCTTATTTCAACTAGACTTTATTGTTACTTGAGGAGGCTTTGCATCTCTCAGCCTCTTAGTAAGTCTTTGTTGATTATAATGCTGTTTAAAACCTCTCTCCTCTCAATGAGTGCAGACACAAATCCCCTTTAAATGCAGGCAAATTAATTACATCTCAATAAAACTACCTTCACTTTCATGCCAGGGCCCAGAGCTTGTTCACAGAAATGTTTGCAATGTTTGGTTATGTTTGCAAAGGGCGTTTAAAGAACTGTTCAGAAGGAAACAAAATACACACTGGATTTCCCTATAGGTTTTATAAAAGGTCTATGAAAGCCGGTCAAGATGAAGAAGATGTGAAATGACAGAGATTGATAACTCTGCTTTTTCTCATATCCTCACTGCGGACAGTGAGGTCCTTGTGAAGACACTGAGTCTGAACAGACCTCTCCTAGCAACAGCACACAACCACAGCAACAATCTATTCAAACCACCAAGCATGCTGTTCTGCTGTGAATACAGCACAGGAAAGAGCCGCAAGCCCTCAGGCATTAATCTGCAACTGCTGACTGTAGAAAACCCTGGTGATGTGAGATGCTCTCAGATGGGGAAGGAGGCGTCCAA
>JAZGTK010009765.1:0-16970 GCA_036877625.1 Ambastaia sidthimunki | reverse complement strand
TCTTGAAATGGTGCTGGGAACTCTATCACCTGCTGATATCACCTTCCAGCAAGTGCTCACCAAGTTTTTTCTACATTTTGCCAGGGAGGGTCAGCTTAACTGGAGCTTCCCATTAACAGAACGTCCCTCTACAACAGTTTAAATCTGCAATTTAACACTTTGAATCTACTAAATCAATTCTGTTGTGAGGCTCACCTCTAGCATGCAACATAATTGTTTTCATTAATGAAAGTAAATAGAGCAGGCCAACAGAGCCCAACAGCAAGGTTAAGGAAATTAGGAATCCCATTCATTTTCTCCATAGTGAAACAGATGTTTAGTTAAAGCATATAGACCTTTCCCGACAGACCTAGAATAGGCTGTGATATATGCTTCAGCAGCAGCCAAAGACAGTATAATTTTTGCTAAATAAAAAGAAATGTGTCAATCGCTGGTGAAGACGTATCTGAAGATAGATCCTCCAAGAAAAATACGAGCTCAGCAGTGAATGCCCAATCCCATAATGCATTGCAAAATACATTTACATAACTTGTTTGTAGGTTTCAATATTTTACAATAAATACACAAATTGATATATGTGCTATTTTATACATTTTTAATATACTTTCACACTGTTTTGTAGAATCAAAGACACATGGTTTCCTATTGTGCAACTCTATTGACAATGTAATTGTAGATTTTGAATTTGTCCCTAATATTCCTAAACCCTAATCATCCAGGTAAGATGCCAGAAGAGTGGCAGGAGTTTTCCCTCACAAAAAACGTTTTCTTCGTAACGAGCTACTCTGCCCAGAGGTGTGACCTGTGGGAGGAGAACGGCTTCTACTCATACGCCTGGATCAACTGAGCCATTATCACTGGATTTATCGACCCATCTATCACATTTTCCCCTTACTGTGTGACATGAATGAAGCTGGGTGATTATGTTACTGTATTGATACATTGTATAAAGACTCTGCTGAGAGTGGAATGTGTTTGGCTTGCAGTTGTTTACACCTGGAGGGAAACATGTTCCCATAGGAAAGAAAATGACAAATGAGGTCTTGTTATTATGTAAACGTAAAATTGTTTCTCGTAAACAGCAACGAGATGAAATGGATCTTCATCATGGGAAAAAAGACCCCACTGACCTCACATTTGTCTCCTTTTGAGAGATCTCAAATCACTCAAACTGTGCTTAGGTTTGCCAAGACGCCAAATCGGCAACCAGAATTCAGAATTTTAATGTGAACTCAAACATTTTTTGTCCAGTTTTTCTGAACTATGCGTTTCACATTTCATAGCTGTATATTCACTGTCACTGATTGTCTCGTTGTTTGAAGCTTTTTTTATTCCTAAGTATCAAAGTTGATACTTAAGCTACAAACTGAGATGTGAATTATCTAACTGTTTGAATCTGCATTTGAATGAGTAAATAAAAAGGCCTGTTTTAAGCCATAAATCCCTATTATTCAGATTACACTAAGCAGCATTATTAACTAATAATAACAGCACTATTATAGTCACTCCATTTCCAAACCTATTATCCAAAGCTTTGACAGGACTAAGGGACACGGCCAGCAGTCACAGTGGTGATAATGTGCCCCTTTGATCACCCTTTTTCCATTTAACTGCTACACAAATAACACTGGAAGACACTTACAGTTATATTGATCTTTTGTTAGTATGTAAATGTTGTAGATCCTCACTATTGATGTGAAAACAGAAGGTGACTTTTATATGTTTATTTATCTGTGATCAAAGGGTCTTCTAGGCTTTGGAACCAGGATGATCAGACTTAAGTCCTATCAGACTAAAATTGATCCAGGATCAGATGATTAATAGTCTGCCATAAGAATGGAAAGGTCACAGCCTCCCCTACCCCTGTACAACAGGATGAAAGGTGTCCATTTAGGACACATTAAAGCCCCGGCCCAAATACAGACACGTTTTTTGAGGTTCACGACAATCTAGGCCTAATGAATCCAATTTTATTTATATAAAGGGTCATCATCAATGCCACTTTGTACTCTGTGTAAAAACAATTTCTTAACCACTTGTTTTGCACTTTCACTTGTTTTGGAAGACATGAAATACTATAAAAGTCTTTGTGTTTATTGAATCAAAGTCTTAACAGCTTTCATGGGGATTTTAATCTTTATTCACACAGATCTCAATAGATTCTTTTTAAAAGGCTACAATAAATAGCTTTTTATTCCAGGCAGTTGTTGGTTTGTTGTTTGTCAAATTTAGCATTGGGATACAAATAGACACAGACAATCTATGAAGGGACTGAAAAACTATTTCCCAATGACCAGTCTGTTACAACCCTGAACGAAGAAAAGAAAGCTTATAATCTTGTAACGCATGTACTACAAAACTGTTTTGCACATGCACATTGCCAGAGAAGAGACTATTTCACTAAAAAAGGAATTTTAACTAAAAAAAAAAGTTTTTTAAACACTTCACCCAATTTACATTGATTGGAAAAACAGTTAGCCACACACCAAACATGCCCCATTGGTTGGGCCAATGTTTAGTCCAGCCCAGTCAGGTAGTTCAAACACACAGGTTGCTGCAGAAATTATATACTTCAGCCTTTACATTTTGTAAAATCTCATCACCATAAATATTGAAATCTAGGTTTCTGCTTCTTGAGGATTTTTTAACTGTAAATATGAAAGTGAGTGAATTCTGGGAACTTAACATACAGCACCAGTGTCTCAAGCTTGCTGGCATGCAAAACAAACATCTCATTGGCCCAGAAAACATGATTGCAATGAACTCCCAGGTAGCATTCAAACCCTGTTGCATCCTCAAGAACTCCAGGACATATAGGACATATTGCACAATATTAACATTTTTTTAACATCACTAACTTTAGTCAAATTGTTTTAAGCAAAGGGTCATTCCAGTTGAGAGACAGTTACCAGTCACCCAAACTTTACCTTAATGACTAAAAATAAAATTGTAATTGTTAAAATTGCGCAAGAATGCTTTGGGCAGAAATGCGTGCAAAATTTATAAATATACCTTATGGGAATCACTTTACCAAACTGACTGGTGTCTTAATATTATACCGTTAAAATATAAAAAAAAAAGCCACAAGAAGATGTTAAAGCTAGCAAATGTATTTATACGTTTAATTCCAGATAGAACACTTTTCAAATTCTCAACCATCTGAAATCAAAAACCAAACATGGCGTAGAAAACAGGACTAGTGATTAAAACAGAAAGCACTGTGATTCTGAAAACAAACTTTACACTCTTTTCAGTGCTTCTGTTATCTCAAAATAAAACAACTCTTGAAAACAATAATTAAAATACTGTCAGAGTGTATACAGTGGTCAGGGAAGAGACCCAGGCCTTCATCTTCCTCCTGGATTGATGTATTCATGTAAGACAGACAGACCAGATAAGATCAGCAGTGAGGTGTGTCCTGTTTGATGCAACTTCCATTTCAGTCTAATGCATTTCTGTCAGTAAGAGCCGTAACGATCCTGCAACAGATGATTGGTTAATATAGCTGTCATGGAAGAATTAAATAAGAGCTGTAGTTGTTGTCAGGTGCATTCACCTGAATGGTGTTCATAACCCCATTAGCCAACACTGCCATCTTTCCAGCTACGGTCTTCACACCCTGTTTGAACTGGGCAATGTCTGGACCAGAGGGAAGCACACTGTCGAACCCTGACGCACCTACAGGGACAACATGAACATACAGTCAAGCTCAACTGCTTTTGTTTAAGGACTCAGAATTTAACACTAGACATTAAGTAGTATTGCAAAATGCTGCCAAAATGCTGCTAAAATCATGCCAAAGTTAATCAATTCAAATCAAACACTGCAATTGGTTAATACTATCATGAACTGCACAGGTCACATATTATGAATGTATTAAGTTGTACATTAAGTTGTGTGTGACTGTGTTAGGGATTGTACCAGTGCGCTATCATGGCACCTCAACAGATCCTGGTCAGGCTACGATAAAGATTTGAAACCTTTTCTTACTTATTAATAAAAAAGTCTGTTATGTTCAGCTATAGGCTGCTAACATTGTTTAAATAGTTTGTAGCAACCTGGTGCATTAATATAAAATTTGAAGTGTATATTGTCACAGGTGTGCATATATTGACTATTTAACAACCTTTATTCACCAACTTATAGCTCATTAATAAGTGTAGGCGGTTTTTAAAGGTGACATGTATCACCACAAACAACATTTATGATTGTAGGTGCATTTTACAACACTTTAATGCAGCATGTCCAACTGAATATACAGAAAACGTCTTGGTCAAACACAACAACTGAAGATAGACGTGTTTACCTGAGGAACGGACGCTGCCATCACCAAACAGATCAGCAGAACTGATGGAGGTGCTTCCAGACAGGCCCTCCAGACGAGTCTTTGCCTCATACTTAAACAGAGGAGGAAAAACAACCTCAGAAACAACTGAAATCTAATGCAAACCCAACATTCACAAAATGAGGCTAGTTATAGTCTCAGAACTCAGTTTAATAAGGGTCGACTCTAGTGGGCTCATGGTACCTCTGGGTTGCTCTCTCGGCCAAAGAACATGTCGGATGAGATCGCTTTAGCGTTGGAAAACTTCTGTCTGGCTTCGCTGGACTCTGTGACTGGCACAGACACATCTGGCTTCCGTCGGCTAGGCAACCTAAGATGACACGCCATTGGTTTGTGAAACTGGCACATGTCCATTCATTGACGGCTGAATAACAATAATGTTCATGACAGCAGAACGACAAACCTTTCTCCAATTGGCTGGATGCTAGAGATGGTGACCTCACTTTCTTTAGGCTCCTCCTTCTCCAGTGCCCAAGAGGAGAAAGATGATCCGACATCACTGTCCCACCGAGACCCAAAGCTGTCTCCTGATGTGAAAGGGTTGTCCTTGTACCTGACAACAAAAAGTGACAATGAATGAAACAAATGATATACACTTTAAAGATTCTGGATATCTGATGTACTATTTGAGCTACAAAACATACAAATATATACAAGTTAACAAACACGCTTCCAGCCACAAACGTACTTTGGGGGTCCAGAAGCAAACCCGGGTTCATCAAACATGTCCAGCTTGGATCGAGTGGAGGATTTGACTCCCACTGGGGTCTCCTGCTCGATCACCTGCATCTCGGCCATCACAGAGTGAGAGACTGCACTAAAGATGACGGAGGATATCGGAAGAAAGTCAGCTCACATAAGCCTCATTAAGGTGAACTTTACAGTTCCAATTCAGGAATATTAACATAACATATGGCAGTATAAAAACAGATACACACTCCCAACACTCAAAACTTAAGGTGATGTTTCAGTTATTAATTTGCTGGTGACAGTGATGTCTTGCTTGGCAGGAGTAATGTAATTATGGTGACAGTCTTTTAATGGAGGTTGTCAGAGTGGCTTTACCTCCTGTTTCCGAATCCCATGCCCAGCCTCTCTGCCTGCTCCTTCTTCTTCCCCTCCAGGTTCCGCAGTTTCTTCTCCTCCATCTTTCTGTCGATCTCCAGCTCTTTATAGGCCAGTCTCATCGAGGCCACTCTGCAATAAAGGGGGAAGATAATCAGGACACCTGCTGGAGCAACAGCTCTGATTGCACAGGCAGAACCAACCATCTCCTCAAATGCACAATGGACCATTCAATCACTCAAACAGAATGCTCAAGTACTAAAGACTGAGAGCGGTTGAGCTGTGGTGAGAGGAGACTCACATGGACTCCTCAGCTTGTTTCTTGGACTCGGCTGCCTGTTCCTCTCGCATTTTCTCAACCACCTGGGCCTGTTTCTCCACCTCGCTGAAGCTTTTGCTGCTCACTTTCTGGGCACCAAGACCCTTTTTAGCACCAAGCTGAAGGTCAAAAATCAGAATTATTTGGTAACTAGATATTAGACAAGCAAAACACTTTGAAAACGGAGGCGTTTTCTAATATAAGAACTCCATAATACTTGACATAACGTATTTTTAAAAATGTAAATACTTCAATTTACTTCAAAATTAAACGTTATTGGTCTCTGAACTGGTTGGTTTGGTTCAAGAATTCTCTGAAATGCCCACAAAAAAAAGTGTAGGGAGGTCCTCTACTTGCACACATTAGTCAAATAAGTCTATTAATAAAGGTTTATTAACACTGACGTGCATATAATGACACATTTTGGCCGGAAGCTGAGGCAGAGTTCTAGCAGCTGTACAGCTTGTGATAAATATTGTGTCGCAAGCCTGACACCTAGTGGTGAAAGCTGAACACTGCATGATCAGACATCAAAATTCCCTTAAGAGGAAGTGACTGCCAGCACTGATTGTTCACTTACCCCTTTCTTTGCTGCAGTTGGCTTTTTCTTTCCAATGATTGAGGGTTTCATTTCTGAAATCAAACAGCATAAAACAGTTGGTCAGAAAAGGCAAACAGCAAGACACCTCCTCTAATCCTCTGACTATTCTAGAGAATATACCATCTCCAGATCATTAGTGCAACAGCCCTTAGAATTAACAAGCCAGCAAAGCTGGGGGAAGAAGAGGTTACACCTACACACAAACAATCAGATTATTAAATCAAGATAGTTGACCATATGCTTCTTGCTGATTGGCTACATACTGGGTTAGGGACATCCATCTAAACAGCCTTTGATTGGACAAAAAAAAATGCATCATCTGTATTTTTGGTTTATTGGTCTTATGGAATAAAAGCAATGACTTAATCAGCAATAAGTTTAATTTCTTGTGAACCCTAAAGTCCTTTCATGAACACTGGGTGGGAACAGCCCAAAAGTTTAGAATCACACTGGATTAAGCTACAGATCTCCAGACAAGAGCAGTTCAAAGTATTAAACCATCCTAATATAAAAATATTTTCCTAAGAAAATAGGTTAAAGATACGGAATCCTGATCAACAATGAAAAGCCAGTCTTATCTCATTTCAGGGCATAAGTCAATCCAGACTGTGTGCACTGTCGTGAAACGTGTGTTTGTGAAAAGTTGTAGAAGTTTGTCAAAGCTGTAGAGGTGTCAGTGTCTAAGAGTTGTTTATGAGAAACTTTACACTGGCTTGTCTGTGAGTGACATATTTATTATGCCAAACAAGTGTAAGGTCATGTATAACTTCACTGTTTACAGTTTGTTTTAAGACACTCAAGTGGAGTTCTGCATTATCAGGTTTTAATAAAGTTGAATTTTGATAGTTATCAGCATTTTGTTGCACATGTAAACAACAACATAACCATCAAAACTGCAGACATAGGAAGTTTGAAAATCATGCTCAGAAACAAAATCAGACTATTCTAATAAAGATTCTGTAATGTTTTTGTATTTTAATCATTATTTTTTTCAAATATTTACAGTATATGAGATACTGCTACACTGGTCACATACAGTGAGATATCAGGTGAGCTAAGCTTATCTACAGACTCTCCTGACTAGAACGGACATTGTTAAATGGGGATTATTATGATACAGGCAGACCGATGGACGATCATAGTGTGTTTAAAGTGCAAAATGACAACAAGCAGCACCCAAGTTATTTAACAAACACTGGATAAGAAAACACCCACTCAGTTTTACAAGCCAAGCTTGCAGTGGTACTACAGAATAGATGACATGATTACTGAACACATTTGTGCTGAAATTAATCTGTATTTACACCCATACACCCAAATTATAAACTTATTATAACCCAAATTATAACTTATAAGCACAAACATTTGTGAAACACTAATTTAAGTTAGTTAAGAGCACTATAGGGGATCATGTTTACTGGAATGGCAAGCATAAAAGAGTGACCAGCACTGCAGTGATATTAAATTAAAAAGGAAGGGGTGGGGTCAAAGCTGCACACACACACCAATCAGTGTCAGTCAAGCGCAGAAACATGCCACTGCTGCTTTCCCATCAGCCAATAGGCAGCCAGCAATATCAAACTCAAAATCACCTTTAGGAGATTGTGACTCGTCAGATGCCAATCTCATAGAATTCTCTACATCAACACAAAACAAACAGACTTTACTGAGAACATAAACCTTTGTCTGAAAAGCTCAATAATTTGGAAGAATTTTTAAAACGACAACTTGACCAACTTATTGGCTTGTTATTATAGCTGACATGATATTAAGGAATGCATTTGTTAATTTTTATACAATGTGTATTTTAGTAGCAAGATTATAGGCAGTTATAGGTACCACATCTTAAGTTAAATTTGTTTTATTTTAAGCAATTATTGTCTAAGGCTGACAAATTTAACAGAGTTGACAGCAGAAATTTCTATGAGGTTTCCTAACAGGTCCTGGAGCTTGACTTGTTTATGGGACTCATTACCATCTGTTCAAATGATCCCATACAAAACAGTAAAAAAGATAATAGATAATGTGATGATAAATGAAGAAATAAATGGGCTGTTCTTGTGATAACACATTCCTCTTTTATATTTTCTCAACCACACACATAAAACACTCACCGATTGTGGCTTTAGGACTCGTGCTCAGACCCTCAATGCTTGGACCTTCTTCAGGCTCTGGATCACATAAACATAAAGATTTAAATCCAATTAACTGACAAGCCAAGAATTTAAACAGCCAGGTCTGAAACAATGACAATGTGGTTGTTTGACTGTGCATGTGTTATGAGAAGTATGGAAGTATGTACTCACGGGTGCAGGTGCTCTCAGGACTGCTCTGCTGCAGTTGAGAGGTGATTGTTACTGCTCCATTCTGATCGGTTAGGGATGGTGATGCCATGTCCCAGCTGGCAGGCTGCAGGTACAACAATAACATAACTGTCCAATCACATATGTGCATTCTCTTAAGGTTCTACAAAACAAGTCCACCAATGTTATTCAAGCTTTTATTTTGAACAGAAAAGGGTTATAATTACCATTTTCCACATCTTTGAGCCTTTAGGATTGAATTAAAATGTCCCGTTTTGCTACTGTACCTTCTATATGCAAATGACACCCTGTATGATTGGCTGACCTCTTTGCATGCAAAATGAATAATTGTGCCACATCGTGTGTAAATATGGGCAGCCATCACAACCATGATGATTTCATTAACCAAATCCTTGATTTTCATAAAAGGTCTAATATGAAACTTTGTGCTGAGTTTGTTAAAGTACGTCAACAGAACAGAGCACACAGAATCATTTTATCAATAACAGAAAGGAAACCCTAACCTATCCCCATGATATGACTGCTATAAATATTATTAACAAGAGTTTTGCAGTCGCAACAGTGCGTGTGTCCTACCTGTGTGTGTTCGTCAAAGAAATCAGCTTCTTTCTTCTCGATAGGTGACGGTTGAGCACAGCCCGAGCTGTCGATCCACAGCTAAACAGTGACAACAAAGTTAAAAATACAACACTCGAAATCAGTGTCCCAAATGCAGCGTTCCAGACACGCTGGACATTTGATAGGATTACGTAACCAGCCAGTGTGGGAAAGCAAAGCTCATGAAGACTGTTGTGACAGAGTTTGCTCACTGATATTACTGTTCAAAGTTTAGCTGATATCTTAAACATAGCTGCACACAGAGGCTACCGAAAATTAAACCTCCCAATACACAACGTTATCAACTAACAACAACACCCTTCTATTGCATAAACCAAATACAAAAAAATATAAGCACAAAATTATTAAATTCCACAATTAAATTCCACATATTTTTTTTTTTTAAAGTGCCTCTTTTTAAAAGGTACTATAAACATCAACCACCAAGAATAATAAGAACAAAATCCTTGAAGCATTCAACTGGCTTGATACCAGAATTGTACAAAAAAAAAAAAAGTCACATGCTGGAAAATTATGTTTGTTGTCAATGTCAGGAACGTAGGAGGTTTGTATACTCACATCAGTGCCATATTTGGAGATCGCAGCATTTGCGAGCTGTCGAATCTTCTCTCTGTACATCTGAGCTGCACGACTGTTGTACTTTGCATTGGTGTCGTTGGTGGTACAGCCATGTTGACGGAAAAACCCCATCTGTGCCAGAAGAACAGAAAGAAATCTCACATGCTTTACTACAGCATCAACCGTACAGTGCAGAGTTTACATCAAATGTGAAAATGATATTATGCGTGCTATCATGGGGTAGTTGAAAGATGAAGAACTAACCGCGTTGGCGTTGCCTCCAACCTGCATACATCTCAGCTGAAACCAGTTCCAGTTAGAATCCAACTCTGTGGATCTGAAAAGATCACAATCAAAGTCTGGCAATGTAAGACACTTCATTTTACTACTCTATTATTATAATTCTACTAGTCAATTACATTTAGTTATGTGGCAGTCGCTTTTATCCAAAGCGACTTACAGTAAATTCAAGGTATACATTTTTATTAGTACTTGCATTCCTTAAGATCGAACCCACAACCATTGCTAACGCAATGCTCTACCAGTTGAGCTACAGGAACACTTATTATTATAAAGACTATGTAGAAGTATTTTATTAGTTTATGACTGTAGGAGTAAACCCCCCCTGACTATTAGAACAGATAATAGATAATTATCCAATGATTCAAACTGATGTGATGTAACTTGTGATGAAGCAATTCAAATTGGTGTAAAATACCTGTAGTATACAAATGTATTCCACAACGTTATGAATGAACGAAAACCTCAACAAACATTTGCATGACAATATAACAGAATGAATGAGAGACATACAGACCTGATGAAGCTTAAGTGCACTCCCAATGAGCGATGTATCCCAGAACAGTCAATGCACAGAAACACACCATATGGAATACTAGCCCAACTTGGATTCTTAGCAGCACAGTCAAAGCAGGCCTAATAAAAGACACACATTTTGATTAAAACATTTCCATGATTCTTTCTATTCTGATCATGATCACTTGACAAGGACATTTTAAATATCAAGACATTCATTATTAAACATGCCAAAGTTACTTATAACTTAAAAACTGATTAAATTCATAACATTCTCTTATATTTCCAGGTTCTTATATCGCCAACCCATTAAATGACTACAATGAACAGACAGACAGCAGGTAGATTTCGGTTTCGAAACCATCTGGTTCCAGCATGTTTACGACCTCAATCTGGGACAAAAGTCAAAATATGTACTTTCTGTACACTTACAATACTTGGGTGTATTGGCAACGTTAGTTTAATTGACAAGTCATTAACAGACTTTACATAATGTTCAACAGACCAGTAGCCTATGCACATTCTCATTTTAAATTACTAGAAAAAAAGCAATACGAATCAGAATTTCATGACACTTTAAAAAAGAGTTTCTATAGTGCATTACAAATAATGGCAAATATCTTATGTCTCAATACATATTTTTCAAATATACCGATCAGTCTGATCTATAATTATGTAGGCAGGTAACATACAAGACTCTCCAGTACATTGTTATAGGAGGAGCAATTTTCCAGCGCCACTGCGTCATTCTCAGCCAAATAAACAAGACCGGTAAACCTCCAATTAATTTACTTCTTTAAAGACAGTCGTTTTACTCCTTACAACTGGTTAATACATTGTTTTTAGTGTTTGATACTTTTGTACTCCATTGTATTTCACGTGTGTTGTAGGCTGTAAGCGTATAACTATATAGATGAAACAGACAGGCCCATCACACCGGTTTGTACACAGACAAATGACACGTAATCCTATTTAAAACACATATGAAATTCTCGGAATGGGCTAGAACGGTAACTGATCTTATTACTTATTTATTTGAGTAGCATATCTCGGGTTACCTTGTTTGTGGGAATAGAGCGCAGCCGTTTAAAAATAGTGAGAATTTCTGTCTTGTTCGGTTCCGACGCCATCTTGCCAACTGAGCAGAGTGAAAACAGAAATCACAGCAGATAAAAATATACACGGCGGAAGTGGTATTTTTACAAATTAAAAGTCTGCGATATTAATGGCTGGATAAACACATTAAAGGTAATGTATCATTTATCTTGGGACAAGGTAATGTCTATAAAGCGCTCCTTTAATTATTTGGGGGGATTTGTTTTATATTGTGTTATGATCTTAAATAGTAAGATCATGTTAAATGTGTCTTTCATTTCTGTTGGATTAATGTGTTTCTGTGTATCTTTTGGAAGTTAAATAAAATAATTAATGCCTGGGGGGATCAATAGAAGAAAAATAAACTTTAAAAGTGTCATAAAATATGAACTGGTTATAAGGTTGACATTTCTTTAAGCCATCTGTATAATTTTTATAAACGGTATTTTTGAAAAATCTGTATTGGTTGGGTAATCACGGGCTGTCAAAGTTGATTTTATAATATTTAAGGCAATTGATCGCAGGACACAGTGAGCACTTCACAGGAAGTTGCGTCAGTTCCTCATTGTAGCACTGACGTGTCTGACTGTAGTGTGGATTTTTAAGGCAGGTACAGATAGCACTACGCACATTACCTTTCCTCAAGCACAGAGGATCTGTGAAGCACTTGTTTATTTTTTACACGTTTTCTTAACCGTTTTGTCGGTGTTTGTTCTGTTCCTCGTAGTCTTGGGTTAATTCGTGTTTGGCAAGATGCTGGACTTCTTCGCCATCTTCAGTAAGGGGGGGATCGTGTTGTGGTGTTTTCAGGGAGCCGGGGTCACTGAATCATTTACCGGGCCTGTCAACGCTCTCATCCGCTCTGTTATCCTCCAGGTCAGATCCTCCTTCTGTTCATTCAGATTTTCACATAAGATCAGTAGATCTAGACAGAAACCGGGCCGGATCTCAGGCAGCGTCTGCCGTGTGCCAGCCTAGTCAGGCAAAGCAAACACTTAGGTTGAAGTATGAGCGTATAGTATAGACAACTATATAAACTTTGTAAAGATATTTTGCCTTGCATATTGGACAGCAAGTACAGTAGTTATTTGAGATGATGTACATGTTGGACAGCCACGTGTATTGCGTAATACTGCATGTGCTAGACGAGTTTTTACAACAGGCTGTGAATCAAAGTTTATCATATTAGTATTGTTATTGAAATAATTATACATTAAATGTTATGATTATATAAATGATTAAAGTATTGTGTATGCATTACTTCATATAACCGTTAGTAAAGAATTATTGTTTCTGTTAGCTGGAAGAAAATAGAAAAGGAAAATAAACGTTTAAAAGTACAGGGAATGAAAAGTTACTAAGTAGAGAGCAATTACCACTTAATAACCACGTAAATAACCGTTTAAAGAGTCTTTCAGATTTCGATGACATGTAGCAAGTAAGATTTGTTTGGCTTTTCATTTGCAGGAGAGGAGTGGGAGCAACTCCTTCACTCATAATAGCCTCAGTCTTAAATACAAGCTGGACAATGAGTTTGAGCTTGTGTTTGTGGTGAGTGTTTGTACATGTAAATAAGCCGATTCATCAGTCCATGACTTGTGTCCATGTACCTGATCGTATGGTTCTGATTCTCAGGTGGGTTTTCAAAAGATCCTGACGCTAACATATGTGGACAAGTTCATAGATGATGTCCAGCTTCACTTCAGAGATCGATACAAGAACGAGCTTGAGCAGAGGGGTGCCCTGAAGTTTCTGCTCAATAACTTTGAGTTTGGAACTGACTTTCACAAGCTTCTGAAGTAAATGTCTTTCAGTCTTATTTTTTTTTATCTCTTTCTAGCTTCAGCCCTCTTCTTACTTGTAAACATAGCTTTGTATACTGTGCTTATTGTAGACAATGGCTATTGTAGACTATTGTAGACTAAAGTGTTCAATCCTTTTTAATTTGTATGTCACTTTGGGTAAAAACATTTGCTGATTGAATACGTGTAAATGTAAGGAAGACAGCAGTAGTTTAATAGTTTCTACCTTGTGTTGTACATTCCACTTTTTTATATACACACATTTTTTGCATTTATTAACTTTTATTGTCCAACATTTTCAGTTTGCAAAGAAAGCTCATTTAAAAATGAAATTTTTTATATCTTTAATATGTACACTGAATAAAATGAAAAATTAGTTACAGTTTCGATCCCCATTACCTGGAGATCAGGTAATGGGTAATGCTTAATAAATATTGATGCCAGCCTTGCAAAATGTATCGGTAGTGTACAGATATTTGATTCAACAGATATTAGTCTGTTGTGTTGTAATGCTAGATACAGCGCTTGATCTATATGCATCATCATTTAAAAGATGCTTGACTGCTTGCTTGTGCGTGTGTGTGCGCTTTGCAGAGAGGCGGAGGACAGCAGTAAAACCAAGGCCCCCGTCTCTATGCGGACTTTCAGTGAGTCTGGCAAGTCCCAGAAAACTGTAAAGTCTATGATTGAGACGAAAGGAGAAGATAAAAGCAAAGAGCAAGGAGGCAAGAAATCAAAAAACACCAAAAAAGAAGGTGAGACGTCAGATAATCGCTGGCAGTATTTTGCCTGTAACTGATTCCTTGATTAAAATGCTTGTTTCTCTGTTTTTCCTTCTTTCAGTAGTTGAATTAGGGATAGATCAGTCAAAAGCCTCGCAGACATCTTTAAAAAAGGCAGCTGAGAATGGCAGTGAGGCTCTGACCCAACAGGACATTGAGAGGAACCGTGCCAAGCTCGCCAGCAAGCTGTCAGGTGTGGGGAAGCAAGAAAAGACCAGGTATGAGAATTTATTAATACATTTCTTTAATTGCTATTTATTTTTTATTTATATTTTATACTATAATATTATTTCACTTTTTGGGGATATCCCAGGTAAAGAATGATCCATACATAGTAAGGGTGTAACAGTATTCAAAATTGAACCGATAAACCACGATACGCCACCCATGATACCACATGGTATTCCCATGACATATTGAACACCTCCTGCCCCCTGCTGCCCCGA
This sequence comes from Ambastaia sidthimunki, assembly GCA_036877625.1. Taxonomy (NCBI): domain Eukaryota; kingdom Metazoa; phylum Chordata; class Actinopteri; order Cypriniformes; family Botiidae; genus Ambastaia; species Ambastaia sidthimunki. The sequence continues at coordinate 2,199 of JAZGTK010009765.1, read as the reverse complement.
CCCAGCCCTGGCCCTTTGTTGAGGTTGACCTCACTTTACCTTATGTTACAAAACAAAGTTTTCTCTTGATATTTCATTGAAAAGTAATTTAATGAACATCAGGGCCTGAAATTCAGCACAGGATTGCGAGTATTGGGAATAAATCTTTCTTTCCCAAGTTTTGCACTAATAAGACATTTCCACAGTTATAAATTTGCACACAGATCAACAAATCAAATAAATATTGTGCTTTCAGTCAGTAGTTTTATAATCAGCACTCAGTGTGAGTGTGCAGGGATATATAGATACATCTCAATATAGTGTATTTGTCACTTTATGCATATATTTAGAGAGAGTATATATACGTGTGTATGTATATATATATTACACTAAATTTACTGTTTTTAAGTAATACTATTACGAAGCTATAAGTGTATCTAGTGTTCTTAACATTCCTGCGCCAAGCCATGATCCCTGCCCCCACAGCAAACAAACTAAACCTTGGCATTGGTATATTGTTACAGCCCTAATACGTAGACAATTAGCCTTACAATTACACTGCAATTTCGACCCTTCATCATCATCTGATTGTTGCTGTTGTTGTTCACAGTAAGTCCCCTAAACCTCCAAAGCCAAAGGGGAAGGAGAAACGTGTGTGGGACATGGGTGGAAGGAGCACTGAAGATCTGGACTACAGTGGAACCAACGGGAACAACTTCAGTGACCCCCAGACCCAAGACATGGAGGCATCAGCTGAACCAGTAAGACTCTGAACCGTCTGACATTCTTAATATTTAATCAGTGGGCATTGACGTTGTAAACGATGGTAACTTAGTAAAGTAGCAGAGATATACAGATGAACAGAAACTGTTTCTTACAGCGGATGGAGGTGGGCTCCATGAAAGGTGACCTGAGAGTTGTTGATTATGAATCCTCGGATGAAGAGGATAAGAAGGATGAAGACAAGGAAAAGAAGACTGACAAAGTTGTGGAGCCAAAAACCGGAAAGCGGTAATTATAATTTTTTCTCCCTCCCTCTTATTAGATCATTCTATCTCTCTATCTTCTATCTATCTTCTATCATTCTATCGTATTAAAGTGTTTAAGCTACACTTTCTGTCACTGCTGGTACATTAATCTGTTTTGGGGTCTGTGTGTATATGTTTGATTTTTAGGGCTAAAAATGCCGGTTTTGGGGGAATGTTCGGAATGCTGAGCGGTCTGGTGGGATCTAAGAATCTAACTCAGGAGGACATGGAGCCAGTACTGGACAAGATGAGGGACCATCTCATCGGTATGACAACACACTTTCACCCCGTGGAATGTCATTGAAAATATATTCTAGATAACTAGATAATAAGATTCGGTTATACTGATTGCACAATATAACTTCTGTTGTTGTTTTTTTTAAGCCAAGAATGTAGCAGCTGAAATAGCCGCCCAGCTCTGTGATTCTGTGGCCAAAAAACTGGAAGGCAAAGTCATGGGCACTTTTACCAGTGAGTACAGTACATATCTGCTTTGTTTTTATGGGTTATTTCGGTATTTTAAAGCAGGAAGTCTTTCTCTATTCCTCTCCAGCTGTGACCTCGACAGTAAAGCAGGCACTGCAAGACTCTCTGGTGCAGATCTTGCAGCCCAAGCGTCGTGTGGACATCTTGAGGGATGTAATGGAGGCTCATTCTCAGCGCAGACCCTTCGTCATCACCTTCTGTGGGGTGAACGGCGTCGGGAAGTCCACCAACCTCGCCAAGGTCAGGACTCTGTCAACCCTCACCTCTCTGAAGCCTCACTCATTATTTTAGTCAGATATTTGACAAGTACTTCAAGGTCTTGTGGCTTTCTTGCACAGATCTCCTATTGGCTGATCGAGAACGGTTTCACGGTGCTCATTGCCGCCTGCGACACCTTCCGAGCAGGTGCCGTGGAGCAGCTGAGGACTCACCAGCGTCGACTAAATTCGCTGCACCCCCCTGAGAAACACGGGGGCCGGTCTGCTGTGCATCTCTTTGAAAAGGGCTACGGCAAGGATGCAGCTGGTATCGCCATGGAAGCTATCTCCTTTGGTAACCACTCGCATCATGAGATGCCATCTGTTTCCATGGCAGTTTAGAGAATGTACAATATAAGTAAAAAGTTTAGGGCCCACTTTATAGAATAGTAAACTCATCAAAACCATGGGACAACACATTACAAATGTAACTATGGGAATTATGCTAT
>JAZGTK010009764.1:0-16971 GCA_036877625.1 Ambastaia sidthimunki | reverse complement strand
TACAAAGCCAAATCTGTGTTGTTTTTGTTGTGATATAGCAAGATGATCTGATGATCACTTTATAGACAGTGAAAAACAGGCCATGAGACTGAGCAGCTGTCAGGCTTGAAGAAGAGGGAGCCAATGGGCAGATGGCCTGGAGCTGCTTCTCGCTCAGAGACGTTTGCTTATCATGGACTGATGAGTAATAATGAATGGAAGCTCTGCTTATCTCAAGCCTGCTAGCAATAGACTGTGATATCTCCTCACGTTGCCTTCAGTGTGACTGTGGACATTTGACTTCAGGCTCCACAAGTGCTATAAACCTCCCAGGTTAGCGTGAGACATTTGAGAACTCTGATGTGGCACACAAACTGTTCTCACACTGAGAAAGGTTTAGTACCATCTGTACTGGAGTCGTTTACTCAATTAGATCAACTTTGTCCACAGGATGTTTTTTAAACAATAATTATAGTTTCATAAGATCATCCACTTCAAGGATTGTGAAGGCCATGATTAGATGTTTATTTCCGTATATGTGTGGTAGATGTTTTTGACACGTGAAAAATAATTGAGGGGTGCCATTAAGATTTAGTATGAGAACAAGAAAGTGACAAATATAATGATTTATCATGGAACAAATTTAGGATGGTTAAAACAATGCCCTTATATACAGATACTCATCGGGGTCAGTTTACAGTTAGTGTATGCAAATCGCATGTCCAGCAGGTACCCGCAACAGCCGGAACAAAACAGTTCCCCTTGTGAACACAAGCGTGCAAAATCCTGAAGAATGTGAAGTTATACCAGAACAGAACAGAGGCTAAAAAAAGAACCAGGAATCATATCACCACTGCAGTTCATCTAGTGTCAAAATGTGACCTTTCCATTCTAAAATTAGGACCCCTGGAACCCTTCCGGCAAATGCCTGACAGTGGACACGGATAAACACATGCAGCAGGGCAAACAGATCCTCACACGCACACACAAACACAGACAAACACACAGTACAAGCAAAACCAGTAAACGAGTGATTATAGACCACAGGGAGTGAATAAGCCTTATTTAATCAGAGCCTGTGTATGGTTGCTATGTCAGAGAGGGTGTGGCATGGTAACCGTCACGCAGCCGGCTTGCTTTGTTTAATCTCAGCCCACAGCTCAGCGTCTGACAACGCTGTCACTTTAACTGAAGTAACAATGACGGAGATTATTAGCAGAAGCATCAACCCTCCCCTCCATATTTAAAGCGGTCTTATCAATGTGATTTCACAAATTTGGATCATATCTAATTTGGATGTGACGTGACACAGCATTGATCATTCACAGACCTCTAAAATGGCAGAAGTTATTGAGCCCGAGCTGAACACACCTTAGTCAAATGAAGCATTTCACGGAAGGATCAACTATTAGAAAATTCTGAGCGAAAATAATTGCAAACAGTTCAAGACAATAGCATAACACCTGCCTATGATGTTCACGAAGCAACAGTTCGTACAAAAAATCTGCTCGCCCTCATGATGTTCTAAATTGGAATGTTGTTATTACGTAACGATTCTTATGAAATCTTTACCTTAGTGTTCCACAGAAATAAAAAACAACATGTAATTATGGACACATAGCAAAAAATGACAGAAATTTCATTTTTTGGGTGAACCGTGCGTTTAAAAAACACCCACTATTGTAAATAATAGACAAACAGTTCATGAAAGTGTCATTTAAGTTGTCTAAGATAATAGCCTAGAAGCTTTTGTTGCCAAATATCGAACATTGTTTTTTGCGGTGAGAAACATGTCGGAGCTGGACTGACAGCACTTAACGTCACAAAGCCACTCCTGTGAGAATTCCGAACTGGTTCCTCAACATGCCATGTCTGTCCACCCAAGTCACAGGTATGTGCTGATCCAAAACACTGGAACTGAAACAATAAAGCGTGATGTAACACGCACACAGAATAAACACCTGCATGTGGGAAATCAAATACCCTCAGAACGCACGCAAAACAAATCTCTTCTCTCTTCATCTTGGGTTTAAACATTCACACATTATGGTTTTATAGCCACCCACCTCCACCTTGTTTCATTTATAGGCTGTTCAACATAATGACTTTTAATTTCACTTTACAAATGGTTGTCTAAACAATTTTCATTCCATATTTAAATCATTTTTATAAACAAAACAATTTAATAGAAGCTGGGCATGGTGGTATGATCGATGTCAACAAGCTGTTATGTCAGGAACTACAACACTCAAATCTATTTAATGAATGGCCATTCCAAACACATCATTCACATTATATGGTTATAGATTTTAATACGTGGCTTTGTAATACAAGCCTGCTTTTCAAAATATGTGGATATGAGACCAATGGACAATAAGATCTGCCAAAATCACCATGCAGTGAACCAAAACAGCAGTTGGAAGCATGTTCCTTGAATCTAAACCACAACTATGTTCCACACTGGCAAAGGGTCAAGTGTATTGCAAAACTGTCTACTGCGTTGTATGTTGAGAAACTGAAAACTTACTTGATGTTAACACGTGTCGATAAGTCCTGCAGGTCTCCTGGGTGGAAAAGTTGGGCTTGATTTAGTCCAAGCTTGGCACAAGCTTTTAAGAAGAGGTTGAGGTTGTCCTGTTAACAGAGAATATGTGTCCACTGTTTGAGTTAGACAGTAATCATATGTGAGTTCTTTTGGCACACGCAGTCCAGAAATCATTACATCCAAAGTTCACACAGTGTAGTGAGCTCACAGGGGTGGGAGGAGATGAGAGAAGGCAGGTGGCAAATAAAGAGTGACACAACAACAAAAAAAAAGAAAAAGGAGGGCAGGACGTCAGTGAGTGACCCGTGACACCACCTGTGAGAGCAGGAGTTTGCCCTTGGGGCGGTGCACGGGAACGACAGAGCGTCAAAACTGCACAGACCCTCCCATGCACATGTAAGGCAGTCACACAAACACATTCTCTCTCTCTCTTTACTCTCGGTCTTGTGCTAACTCAGGTGCATATGATCGTGCATACTTTGTAAACACATAAACTGGAGAGTACTCTCCCTTCTCACGCCCAGAAACTGCCACTCAACCTCTCAGCAGAACATCTGAGGAATCTTTGGGGTGGTGGATTATTTTGGAGACAATGTTGTCATGAAACAGAAGACTGGTGACTGAAACAACAAACTATTCACCCCCCCCAAAGCAACTATTAAAGTCGTAGGGGTGAGGAAATGCTTTAATGTAAGGAAACTTAAGATTGTGTGTGTTCACATACACATCATGTATGTTCAAGCACACATGAATGGAGACCGAATTCATGTCACTGAATGAGTGTTATGACACCTTTTCAATTACTTGGATAAATGGACCAGCTTAAATTTCCTTGCGGGTTCAGGATGGTTTATAGCAGATTATAGCTCATGCAAGGATAACAGGATAACCCTGAAGCTGTTGAAGATGATTACCAGCTGGTGAAGACGAAGACCAGCAATGCTAGTCCTGTCAGCAGGGTAGTTCTAAGTAACCATCTGGATATCGTGTCTGGAGCACATAGCCCACCCATTTCTGCATCACCTGTCTGCCTATGGCTTGCTCAGAAATCACAGGGTGCCTTTATTTAAAGAGCAAACATGCTCATTAGCAGATGGCAATAAAGAGGTAACTTCCTCAGTCTGACAGCACATCCGAATCACTTCCTCTTGTAGGCAACTGCTGAACCTTTTTAGGGTCAAAGGTTGCTTTCCGAATGTGGGTGGGGGTTAATATGTCTGCTCTTTACATAAGGTGACAGATGAGTCTTTATTATGGAACACACACACACACGCACGCACGCATGCACGCACACACACACACACTACTAATTTAACTAAATCCAGTAAACATGGAACATTTATGCTGGAATGTCTTGTCCCATTCCTCAACCAAAAACAGTTTGTTTCCTTAATCGTAAACACAAATTTATGTAAAACATCTGAGATATGATCTGGTTCTGAGATTTTAGTCACCTGCTTACTTGCAAATAACCTGTTGAATTTCGTGGAACAGGAGTCCGTTCAAACCACTCTAAGTGTGTTTAAACTTTACTTGGAATTTTAAATGATCTCAATACCTCTCAAGGACATGTTTGTCAAAACATTAATATCTGTTAAAAGGATGGTTTACTCAAAATCATTCTGTCTTTGTCCTAACGCCTTTGCAGATCACAAAAGATAAATTCTTGAAAATCTTCTAGTCACAATTTTTATTCTATTACAATGAACAGACACTGCAGCTTTTAACCTCCAAAAAATAAACATTTCTGTGAACAGAAACATTTCTTTGTACCTGTACAATGAAAGGAAAACAATACAGGTTTAGATGAGTAAATGAAGAGACAATTTTCATGTTTTGGCAAACTAATTTTGCAGATAGCTTTATAACAGATGACAGATCACTGGCAATGATGCAGAAATTATTAATAACTTTTATAGCTAATACACACACAGTGCTGATGCCAGAAATGCTGATCTTATCCAGTGTTTACAATCCTCTGACAAAACTAAGCAAACTAGGCACAGACTTCTGAAACACGCTATTAAAGTGAATACGGAATAACATGCCAGTTCATTAAATCTAAAATTTAACACTTAAACATTATAAGCATAATAAATCTAAATAATAAATTTAAACTTTTAAAGAGCACATTTTGAAGCCCGGTGGCCTGTGGAAAATTCTACTCATATAATCTGATCTGCCAGTTCCCCATTCACAGTGTTGGGACTTGTTTCAAATATATCCATCCCGCTCAATTATAGGGGGTTTATGAAGGGCTGTGCTCTCTGGAATCATCTCTTTGCTAAACCTCAGGGTAAAGCCCTTCCAGAATGACTTTCTAATGTGGTCCACCAAAGTGCCACACAAGTGTAGGCTTCCTCTCTTTAGATTGTTAAAAGGAGGATTGGCTATTCGGGAAAGCAGGAGGGTGAACCACAGCTCCTGGTTTGATGGAACATGGAGTGCGCAGCTATGGGAAACTGATCCAAGCCCTCAGAAGAGACCATCAAATCAAAGCCAGAGTCACTATATAGTTCCGCTCTTGCACTAATGAGACTTGATTTAACCAAATCAATACCCTTGATAAAACCTCTGTATTAGAAAGAAATTGTGTTTAACAAAGCTAAACGTCCAAAATGAACGATAATGGCGCTGGTAAGATTTCAGGGACTTGAATGAGCCTTTTATTCTGTGGAAAAACAGATTTCATCATAAATATAGCTGTAAATAGTCCATTGTGTTCTAGAATCTGTGTTCTTTTTGCTAGCTCAGAGACAGTGTTCTTACTACACAGTCCTAACAACATGTTGAGAAACAAAAACAGTCTCCAAGCAGTGTGTTTTTCCTTGCATATCTTTGCTTAGTCTTTGCCATTTAAGACCTCAGTTGTGAGTTTATACTCGGTAGGTTTCGGTGTTGGAAGCATTTTTTGGAAATATCTCTGCTGCTGTTGGATATGGAGATGCTTATCCAGGCTTACCTGGGTAAATAGTTTTTAAAGGGCAATGGAAAATAAATGAGATTGCATGTTTTGCACAGATTAGCCCTGAAAGGCTTTGATAAATACACAATTTATGCCAACCTGCATTTTTTTCTTACCTCTGCAGAAAACAAAAGCTGCTTACAATTATTATTGTTAAATATCTAGTTAGGTGAATTTAATACAATAGCAATACATAATAACTCACTTTAATGTATAAAAAAGCACTTAGGACTAAACAACTTGTTGATTATCTTCTACATACAGACCAGTTTTGTGAAAAAAGACTTAATATTTTAGCAAGTTTGCAATAAAATTGTATAATTAAAATAGGATAAAAACGTCATTTGTGTTTTTATGCTATATCCAGAAGTTCAGCATCACTTACAGCAGAGAACTACATAAACAACAATGCAAAATGACTGAATGATGCATTATTTGTTGCTTATATATCAGATGTTATTTTCACCAAAACTGATTGTGGTACTTTGAAACATTCAGCGAGCTACAAATACTTTCTCGTTGACTTGTTTGGGTGTTTTATTAGGTGTTACAATGAGCCATTATGTACTGCCATTAAATCCACCCAACAGTACTCTCCTTAAATTATCTTCTTTTGTTTTTTTAAATAAGAAATACAATCATTTGGGTTTGGAACAGAATTAGAAAATGACTTTTTTTGGGTGAACGATACCTTTAAGAACAGTGGGTGCATTATCACTGGCCTCAGACACAGAACGCAAGAATCGCAATGGAAAGTTTGGAAAAAAAGCTGAACACCTGGTGAGAGTTTTCACTTTAGCAAATGACTCACACAAGACACAAGGTCTGAGTAAACGATAGACTCCATTCATACCAAACACCTATTTACACTTTAGCTGTTAAGTGAATCATTCGTGAACTTCTAAACGTCTGATGGAGAGTGTTTAGATGACACATAGTTGGACCACTACAGCTTAATTCTGCAGAACCTGAGGTTCTGAATGTCCACACATACAAGAAAACAACTTACCAGGCCAGCAATAGGTGCAGACAGCCTGTTGAGTTTCTTGATGGTGCCAGGCCTGATCTTGTTGATCAGACTAAAAAGAGAAAGAAAAACAACAGTCAACACAAACAATTACAATGTGCGTCAGTTGCAAGTTAATGGCGTCCCTTAAATGTGCCCATCTGGCTTCAGTTTACAAGTCACCTAATGCCTGAAGAAAAACAAACGGTTCTTTATGGAAACATGCACAGACATCAGTTGATAGGCTGTTTGAAAAGGTCTAAGTTTGTGAGAAGAACTGGTTTTAAAAACCCATGTAGATACAGTATAATGCAACCGTAAGGGTGTGCAGCTGATGAGTGTGAAACTATATGAAGAAACTGTTGTGAAAGAGAGACTGTTTTGTGTATGTGTAATAAAGGGAGGGTAGACATTAACATTTTAATTAGCTGTTTCATACGTCCTCACCTACTGATGTGATCGATGAACATTTAATGTAATATCATGCATAAATATGGGATTGGTTGCATGTTGAATTAGACAAGCTTCACAATTCAAAACCCATTTAAAACACAGTGGTTAGCAAGCTGTGGTCTAATTTATCCCTTTAAATACATTTTATTTGTTTTTAGTTCAAATTTATTTAAATAGTTCTTACAATACATTTTGTTTCAAAGCTGCTTTTACAGAAATGAAAATGTATAATTTGAATTTTGTTTTATTATAGAATTTTACAGGTCTGCAAGATGAATTTCAGAAATGTTAAATAAAAACAAGCACTACTTCACTACATTTATTGTTTTAAAAAATATCTAATCATAGATCTATAATTTTCACCTTCTTCTCAAGTCAAATCTGTGCTGAGCTTTGGGTGGTTTTATCACAGGAGTGTTTGTTTAAAAGTGAGATCCAGAGTGACAGTATCCTCAGGTAATGTGGGGCTTTGATCACTCATGTGGAAACAGCAAAGCTAATGCCTCAGCTCACGCTATAAGCAAGCGGTACAGGAAAATAACAGAGGTTCTGCTCTGGTGTGTGATAATGAGTCTGCTGACTCACTCAGCGGACATCAGAGTGTCAGGCTGTGGTGCCTCAGCCCACGCTCCAGAATCACCCAGTCAGGTTCATAAATGGACCGAAATCCCTGAGCTTGCACCCTGTCACGCCCAACCACTGACCCGCCAACCTCTCTGCGTAAACAGGCCAGCGTTGCTACTGTAGAAGGGTTTGAGCACAGCCTCTCCCCATATGCCTGAACCGTGCCCTGCTCAGGTTTCTAAACCCTGCTTGAGTAGCTGGCCCTGTGTATTGCTTCATCACAGATGTTCTTTTAAATGCTCTGCCATCCGTGGTGTTTTCCTCGTATCAAGGCTTCCTGGGACAGCCCGGAACAGAGTCTGCGGCAGGGCGCAAATTATGCGAGTTTTAAATAGACCCGCATTACATAATGCAGGTTAAACGACATGCAGCTGACGACAGCCGCAAAATACAGTTAATATAAGTGCATGTTAATTACATGTTGGGACATACTGCAACCTTAAATACAGTATGACTTAAATACTATACAGTCTATAATAAAAAACATTTATCCTGTTTAAATTATATTATTTTATCCTATCACATGGCTCATACTCTGCAGTATAATATTTTTGTATAATGACTAAATTGCACATTTGGCAACCCAAATTCTATGCTGTGCTATTTTTAAAGTCTCTTGTAGAAGTCTGCGGTCTTTATCTTCTAGAAAAACTAACCAATTCAAATCAATATTTCATGTCAATTATGTACTTCTTCGTTACAGTAATAAGCCATGTAATAAGTCAGACAGTCATTAATAAAACCCTCATGGGATGTCTTGTTTAGTAGCCAAAACTGAGTTATACCATCAACAATCAAAACAATTTTTGCCGCATTCAGCAATTAAGACCTGCACCCACAATGCTTTCTTAAATATAAAGAACGTTCAAAGCAAAAAAGTATAAGCGAAAACAGTTATACTTACTCACACAACAGAACTCCATTCTCCAGAGAACTCCGGAAATTACTGCCCCCAAATTTCTTCTTAGTGACCGCCTAGGAAGAGGACAAACACAGGAAGCGCCAGAACCAGTGAGTGCAAAGGTAAGATGTTCAGAGAGAGGAAAGCAACAGTTGTTCCTCCAAGCTGCAAGTCTGAGCGACTAACACACCAGAACACAGCACAGTCTTATGCAGAATCTCTGGTTATTCAGTAATCAGGGCTGGAGCCTGGCAGCCAAACCACAGAGAAGGAGAGCATCTGGAGGAATGTCACAGTTTTGCACACTGCTTCATGCCTTTCCAATGATCTCAAACAGCTCCTGCAGGAGCTGGAGGCCCATTGTTGTTGCTCACACACAGGGAAGCATTTATGTTGTGTTTATACCCTCAGAGTACGGCGTTACAACACAAGCCCCGTTGATCCACACCTCATATAACATCTGTAAGAAAAGCCCCTTTTCCCCAAATGTTTTTAATTTAGACTCAACAATCAGCAGACAGTTTTTATTTAGCTTTTAGGAGACAACGTCATGAGTAATGATCTTAGAATGTTTCATATTACGCCGCTGGTGCATTAAAAAGTTATTTTGCACAAATACTTTCAGTCTGTTGCAGACGATCTTGAAGACATTACTGTCTTGTGCTGAGAGTAATTTATTACACAAGGACAACCAAGTTCTGTGTGACATTTGATACAAGATAGCAAAGTGCAATAATATGTAGAAGACAGTAAATCTAAAGACATCATTAATGTGTAAGTACTTAATGGAAGCATCAACTTTAGCTAAGGACACTTTTAAGCCGCTTTCACTTGGCTGTTTCTCAGTGGCATGGCATGTATTCAGAGGGCGTGGAGAGCCATACATGTAAATAGACACTGGCTATGTCGAGATCAGTATTGACTGAGAGATCTGAACCACATTGTGCCGTTGCTATTGTTCTCTTTCTGTCAGCAGCAGAACTTTAAAAGGAAACTTTCTATGTCTGTCAAACAAAAGAGGGCCAGAAATAATAGGAACATTTTGGTAATACTGATGTGTGGACAAATGCTGTGATTCTCTCAACAGATCTGGTTACACTGCAAATTACAAACTGAAGGTAGATTATTTCAGATGGAATTTCGGGCAAGGCTTTTTAGAACTGTAAAGATTCTTTTTAGAACCTGTTCTTACCAAAAAATAATTGTAAATAGACTAATTGAATTTTTTTTTTTAATATTTAATATATAAAATATATTTATTTCACATTTCTAGAATAAACCCTATTAAAATCCAACTGAACTCTGTTGTATTTAGTATCAAACTGATTTAAAGATTAATAGATTAAAACTCTATTTAAATACAAAAAAGTCTGAATATTAAACAGTTGAATGTTTGGCACAAACACAAATAACCTCATGTGCCCTTTAAGAAGATTCATGTAACCATTACAAACCCTCGCAAATAAGAGCGTAACGAGTCAAGAGGTTTATGATATAAAGCACAGCATGATGCCGTGCACATTTCACACAGCACATTTCACACAGCATGATGCCGTGAACGTCAGAGTTCAAACACATATGAAATCCTGACCCCTACTGTTCTATTCACTGTAATGTCTGTAGTGGCTTAATGTTGTTTTCAAACAGATCAGCTGTCTGCAAGCATAACAAATCACTTACATAACCATTCCACAAGTTAACAAACAAGCACTCAAACTATACCTGCACTTAAATGCACTGTTAAGGAAAAGACACACAAAGCTGAGAAGGGGCCCAACTGTGTTCAATTGTTCTACAAACAATAAATGAATGTTCCTGAGTTTTAATACCAACTTCTTGCTTTTCAAGCTTACATTCCGGCCACATACTGTACTTGTTTAAATAGCAGCACTCATTGACGTAAGACACATAACTCTAATTCACACATTTGCACTAAAGCTATTGTTCATTCATGAAGGTGCAACGAGGCATTCCGAGTTGTTTGGACACTGGAATGCTGCACATCGTTAATTGAGCCGAAGTGATTTAATCCCTTTTCCCCAAGCAGGGTCCAGGGAACATGAAGGAATATTGTTCAAAACATTTGCTCAAAACATTTCTAAGGTATTTTATGCCTTTTATAAATGAAAAGTTCAAATTTTAAAATCTTAATAATTCAATATATTAGTAAACCCACATTTATGTAATATAAATTATGTAATTTGCAATTACTAAAATTAATCAATTTAAATATTAATGTTATTTTCAAATTAATCAGCATTAAATTGATGATGTCATCATGATGTCATCCTTCTTACAATTGTTTGCATATTTAATATTAATTGGTCTTCCTGTACTTTAAACTACACACAACCATTTTCTCACACAACATAGTGACTACATGATTCTTTTGTGCAGGCAAAACCTGAAAACAAGACATGTTCCGAGTATCGTGACATCACCAAGGCAACTCTTGTGCTTAAATTTCAGAATCAAAGGCTGAAACCTAAGCTCACCTAAAGCTTTATTGTATTCTTTAGCTGTCTGGCAAACACAAGTATTTCCTCCATTAAACACAAACCTTGTTTAAATTTCTTCAGTATGAAGTTAAGGTGTCAAGTTTTGTTTGTCATCTTTTTTTATTAAATTCCCACCTTGCCACTTGTAAGTCACTTGTACCTCCCAGTTCAGAAAGCTGGTTAATTAAAGTTAAAGTTAATTAAAAAGTTAATTAAACCTGAACAAGCAGAGAACTACCGCAAAATGTCACCAGGAATGTCTTTGCCAGTCATGGTGCAAGAATGAGCACGTGATAAACTCCAGAGCATTCAGCTGACTTCACACACACATATACAGACTCAGTGTGTATGTTGTGTGTATGTGGCTTCTTACACCAGTCAACCCCGTTAATCATTCAGATGGGACGCTAAACAACACATCACCCTTCTTTGCAGGGGAGCGATTAGCTCAAGGGTGAAACTGCCCTGTCAGGGTTCACTGCCCGTGACAATGAACCAGTGTGCATGTGAACCGAGACTGATGTCACACTAAAAGCATTCAGATTCACCCCTAATGAATTCAGAACAATATTTGTTCAGTTACAGCTGGTGCTTTGGTCCCACCATCTCCTGCTGTGATGGAAATTCAGAGGGATAGAAAAGTTCTAATTGTAAATGCCCTTGAATAAGAAAGCATTAAATTACTTAGCAGTACTTGATTTTCTATTGTGAAATTTCTGAGTGCTTAAGGCTTCATGCACACAGTGAATAAGACGGCATGAGTGATCAGCGGACCAATACAAAACTTCACAATCACAAAAAACCTTGCAAAACATATCTTGGACTATTAATGAACTATCAAGCTTTGTAGCTTGTACTGTTTCTGAAGTTTAAGAGTGATACAGTGAAATTCAAGTAGGATACTAGATGTTAAATATGAGGTAAATATCACTGCCATTAAGATAAATATTTACTGCAAACATAAATCTACCAACGCAGTCCATTTTTAATCAAAATTTAATGAGCTTATCATTCATCTATTCAACAAACACTAGAAGGTTTGGCTCTATATAGGATTGCAATTCATCTATCAAACTGAAACATATTTTTAATACATTTTATAATAAGTTCAAAAGACTCTTTTCTCAGAATCTCAGTCTTTATGCAGCTTACCGTTAAACAAACATTCAACAGGTTCATAAAACAAAGAAATTCATCAAAGAAAGATAAATGTAATAAATTGCGTGTTAATGAAAGATAAAGACTTGCATATTTGTCATTAGGTGTCAGTAACAACGAATTATTTTCCTTGTCTTTAAGGAAACATTCCCAATCCTTAAATAAGATTATGGATGAAGGTGAGAAAAATACTTACTTCTATCCATCTCTGTGCTTCTGAGTAGGCAGACTCATAATCCACGGGTGACTCCATCACTGACATTAGGTGAAGATGTTCCCGAGGACAAGTGCCTGAACTGTAGTGCACTCACCGTAGTGCACTTGAAGTCTGGACAGCAGGTTAGAAAGTATACCGTGTTGCGAGGATGCTACTTTTTAATTCAATTTAGCTGGTAAAACAATGTTTGCGCTTTTCTGATGCGAGCACCAGTCTCAACTCCTTCTTCACACGTTAAAGAAACAGCACAAAAACTCACGTCTGCTTTAGAAACTCCTGAGAAACTTTTGCGTTGTATCGTGGGAGTTATACGCCCTCTAGTGCGTCAAGATATACACCTACCTTACTAGGTTACCTTACAAAGAGGGATTATACAATAAAAAGCCCCAAATGAGTAAAATGATCCGATCTTTCCAATACGGAATCGCATTATGGCACCAAAATGAAACTGTATTGGGCAATGATCACTACACAAAATGTCAGTAAATATTTCTTGACTGTACATTCTCAATTTTAATTCTTTGGGAATAGCTGGTCTAGCACATTTACACAGCGGTATGTGGGCAACAAGGTCAAAAACAAGGTCAAAGCAAGTTTGTTTTGGTCTATCCAACCTCTGTGAATTTTGGACTGTTTATTAAATAGTACTTCTACTGCATTCTTGATTGTAAGAACTTTATTTAGAAGTGTGAGGACACCATATACAATGACACATTGGGAGCTAAAGTGTAACACCCTTGTGGGTAAAGTATGAATTTTGTCAAAATATGCCAAGCCTGTATATTCACGTTGCCGTGAAATTAAACTTTAATTTCAAATGGATCGTTTATGTCAAAAAAGAATGAGTGTGTACAATTTAGGAGGAAATGAGCAGTGGTCAAAGTGAACACAGATAAGGCCTGTCATACCATTTAGAAATGGCTCAGATATGAAATGCTGGGCATTTTTAACTTGAACAATTTTTGGATTCTTATTTATTAATCAATTCTTATTTTAATTTTACCATTTCTTTTTAACACTGGCATGTAACTGTTCAGGTCAAAACTTTGTACAAACCTTTTTTTTTAATCAAAGTCAAAATTGAACCTATACTATCTAAATGCTAATGTTCTCAAGTAATCAGCACTTCTGAACGATTGGCAGTTTTCCTCTTAGGTAAAACATCGAGAACGTTTATGCTTTGGAAAGAGCCACCACAGTAAAGCGAAGCTCTTGAGGATCACGTGCCATGAACTTCTTACAGACCTCAGCAGAATCCTGCAAGTCAATGAAAAAAGCATGAAAAATATTCCACCACTCCAATGCCAGTTTTAATACTTGAAAGAACATCTACAAATAAATCAAACTGCACATATACATCCCTGCCAGAAAGAGTCTGCATGTCCACATTAAAAACATAAATCTACCTCAAGAAATGTGTCCTCTGTGGTTTTCCCATGAGCAATTGGAAAGGGCTTGCGTCCATCTGCAACACATGAACAAATATAAACACTTTAATATTCCCCTTTAAGATCCACTGCTTATAAGGGTTTAATGTCATAAATACTGTACTGCAGTCCAAAAGTAGACGTCCTTTCAAACAAAGAGGTTTGGTTAATCCAGTAATTTCTGTGTGGACAAACCTAAACGTCACACCATACAATGACATTCTAGAAAATTCTGTGGTTTGTGGAAATCGTTTAGGTGTTCAGCATGTGCCATATAGAAATGGTTTACTGAGTTTGGTGTGAAAACTTGGATGGCTTCTCAAAGCCCAGACCACATTAAACACCTTTGGGATGAACTGAAAAGCTGACCGTGAGCCAAACATCATTCTTCATGCTCTTGTGTCTAAAAGATAGGAATTCTCTCCAGCATCCAGAGGAAAGTCTCTCCAGAAGAGTGGAAGATGTAACAGCAGCAATGGGAGGAATTAATGCACCTTGCCAGGCTTTTCAAATGAAATGTAACAAGACACTGGAGCAGTGAAGTCAGGCAGTTATGCTGAGTGATGGGGCCTGCTAGTGTATTTATATTATAACAATATATTGTATGTATTACAGCAATCATCACTTAGATATGTTTGAAGTACTGACAAAAACGTACAAATGGTTTAATAAAAAAATTTTAAAAAAAATCAAGATGTAAATTTTCATACCCAGTTCATATAAATGTCCGTCAACATTGACAAAAGCAATAAAATGCAAATCCACTTTTTCATCTAAACTCGGAGCCTGTAAAGACGAGAAGAGTAAACAATCAATTATCATGTTTCAATAGCACTAATATCTTATTTTAGGAATACACAGTTTCACTGTTATAAATTTAATAAGTAGTTATTATTAAAAATAATAATCCTAGTAATTAAAAACAAACAAACATTTCAGCAAACGAAAGCTGTGTCTCTTTCCATAATTTTAGTGTTCTAACTCAAACAGAAAATCTGAGTCATTTTCCGATGTGGCATTCCCGTTACCTCAATGTAAGACATAACATTACATGGAAAAATCATTTAATGTGTGCAAAACGTTGGTACTATTTTAAGTTTTATCAACTACTCTGTATTTTGCAAATACCAACCTCTGTTTGTCCTTCCTGAGCGCTTGACTCATGCGTTACGCGAATACTCTGAAATCACACACACATCAGTACCATGAAGAAAACTTCATTCACCCATTTACTCAAAACAGCTGAATGGAGTTAGTGAGCAGCTGCCACAACAGTCTAAACCAACTGAAGAAATCTGACAATAATGGCCAATTACAAATTACAGTCAAATTAAATGTAATTGTTCACATATGAATATTTTCCCCAAAATGAAGATTATTCAGAAACATTACAATATTGTCATAGGCATGTAAATCATTGAATAGTTATTTCAAAACACTTTGCTTTGAAAGTTGATATATTGTTATATTCATATTATTGTACATATGTCTAACACTTTCCTAAGGTCTACAGCAAGAGTTTGTCATTCTTTCTGAGGGAGACTTGAGGACTATTTACACAAAATACATAATTGCTCATTCTGTCGTCTGACAGAAGGCAAACTGCTGTATTACCTCATCTTTTTCAAGAAAAGCTGCCTTTTCCTCTGGTCTCATCTTTGTAGTCTGCAGTAAAAATGCCTTTAGTGGTGAATTGGGCTCTGGAAAAGAGAAAAGTTCATGAACAGACCACAAACATCTACAAAAACTACATTAAACATAAATGAACCAACAAAGATAATTTACTTTTCAAAAAATGAAAAACACAGAAAGATAAATATATAGAAATATGATATAAAATATAAATATGTAAATGCTAATACACACCAAATTCCACATGCCTTTGGTTGTTGGCCACAGCATGAATTAACCCTATTGTGCCACAAGCATTGCCAATAGTCTGTTTCATAAAGTAGACCTCTGGAGACACCTCTTGTCCTTGTGCTTTAATTTTGGCTTCTTCTTCCTGCCTAAAAGTTTCATACTATATAGGAAAAAAGAAATACATTACTGTATAGGAATATTGAAATAAAATCAACAGTCCATTATAATTCTAAAGTAATTATTATTCCAAGTATTATTTCAAATATAATATATTTCTAGGAAGGACAAAGACGCTTTATTCAGAATGGAACTGAACTTGCCTATGGACTCAAATAATTAAAACATTAAGTGTTAAGTGCATACAGTACACTGATCAATACAACTATAGTCTAATAAATATTGCATCGTTTTTAATGCAATACCTTCAGCAGCAACCATATCCTGTTGCACGCCCATCTATTCGCAATAGACATATACAAACAGGCATTATCAATATAGAGCTTGTTTTGCTGACATAGTCTTTATGGGTGTGACTGCAGTCATACCTTTTCTGTTATGGGGAAGAGCAAAAGAACAGCACAAGCAGGTCTTGGCACCAAACTGAGAACTTCGGGATCCAAACCATACACATCCCCGAACTGCCAGGTGGGCACCAAGCCCAGCTGCCGTAAAAACTTAGGGTACAACACAATGCATAAATATTAAACACAAATCGTGTAACACAGATCAAGTGAAAGAAATAAAAGTGTGGTTTAGGGTTTAAAATATATCAATAATAAACAAAACATATAGAACACGTGAAGTTATAAAACAACACAACATGCTATATGTGTCATAAATCCAGGCATGTTAAGGGCGTTATTAGTTTATCTCAAACGTGTTTAAATAAACCTGATTCATTCATTTGGCACTAGTTTTGAATCCTAGACACACCCAGATAGTCGAGACATCTACTCACTTGGTTCATAACCTGCAAAGCAGACACAAAAGATAAAACAATGTCATATAAAATATGATGACCAGAACATGCAACGCAGCTTACCGTTCCTGCTAAAAGCTACCTATGAAAACGAGTCGATGAACGGTATAAAATTGAATTAACGGGAAAGGAGCGGAGGTACAAGGCAAAATGAATACCTCTGGGTTAGCTTCCAGTGGTAACCAGCGCTGGCCCTCCATGTCAGACTATGATATCGTGAATTATAAAAGATGAATATTGCAACCTCGAGTAATGGTGTGTAAACGCCTGACAGCTGAGAAGGAAGTTCAATGGAATACGAGCTTGAAATCGTGTGAATTCAGACACTGTCTTATTAGACACCGGGAATACACTGC
>JAZGTK010009762.1:0-16971 GCA_036877625.1 Ambastaia sidthimunki | reverse complement strand
AGAGACGCAGGGGGCGGGGCTAATCCTGTTGTTGTTGTTGCTGTTGGAAACCGTCTCGCCAGCAATGGCTGCTCACTGAAATCATTGAGCGCTTTTTACAGCTGATGTGTTCTGATGTGCTCAGCAGTTCACCGCATCTCAAGTAAGTTTCCCTGCCGGAAACTTCCCACCAGCAAGAGCAGATGCAGAAACGAGGGATTGGCTTCATTTTAGCGGCATGTGAGAAAACTGTGAGCTAGCAGTGATTTGTGTGTATGGTTTCTAGCTAGCATGTGCGACTTAGCAAAGATACAACATGAGAGATAACTGGTTCTGTTTATTATTAAAATCTGATGATAAACAGAAGCGATCGGGGTGGTTTATAGGCTCTTGTGTTTATATTCATGGCACCTAATAATTTTACAGGGGCTTGATGTTAAATATCACGGTTGCTATTTAGTGCACAATCTGCTTAACTCATCATCTGTTCTAATAAAAGCAAGTAAACGTCTATTTACAGAGGACTGTAGTGAAGTAAGTTCATAAAGAGTGTGTTATGATGGCATTGTGCAGGAAACGCTGATTTGATCTCTTCTGTCTCAGGTTTCGTGTATAAATCTTTGATGTTTTCAGCTTCAGTTTTGTTCAGAATGAATGTGTCCACAGTCCATCACAATGCCAGCCGGTGAGTTTAAATCTCTCAGTCTGTGTTTCTGTGTCGGTTGATGATCAGTAATTCATACACAGTCAGATTTGTTTTAAAATGTCTGTTTGGCAGGTCAAAGTGATTTGAGGGCTAAGACAAAAGCTCGTTTCGACGAGGTTTTAAAGAGATACACGAACCCTCCCACAGAGAAAACCAAACAGACCAATGAGCCGGAAGCCATTGTGGTACGTTGAGATAATAAGTTGTTAGTGAAATGTTTAAAAAAGTTACATAATCTAAATAACTTTAACAGAACGTTCCTAGAACTTTCAAAATAACATTTGACCATTTTTGTTACTTAATGGAAATATCTGGGAAACATTCTTACAACCTAAGATTGTTAGCTGGGTAGTTTTTAGGAGGGTACGAGTGTATTAAAGCTCAGATGGTCAAACTTGTGTTTTCTTGCAGCTTCAGACCTTGAAAAAGAACCTAGATTTGAGTAAAGACACTGAAGATGATGAAACTGTCCTTCACAACACATACGATCCAGCTGCAAGCAGCCCCAGATTCACCAAAAACAGACGCAGAGAGAGGGAGGTGTCCAAGAAGACCAACATTACCCATAATGCCAGTGAGGAGGAACCCACACTGACCACCAGGAGAAAGAGCAAAAGAAAAGTTCCTCTGGTTCCTCCACCTGCTCAGGATGAAGAGGAGAGCGACAGGAAAGAAGCAGCAGACGTCAGAACAGACACACATGCAGAACACGGGCGAAAAACTAGAAAAGGGAAGAACAGAGGAGGAAATGATGTCACAGGACAGGAAGGAGAGACAGAAGATTATTTACAGGAGTACCAGCATCAGATCTCAAAGGCGGAGGAGAACGACTCGAAGAAAACAGGCAGGAAGAAGATCAGAGAGAGTCAGAAGATGCCGCTGTTAAACAATGATCTGGAGAAGAAGAAGAAGTTAAAATCAAGCAAACATGATAGAAGGTGTTGTGCTTTAAATCTCATTCTGACGTTCTGAAAATAAATGTTGGATCTGAAATAGTCTTTAAAGTCTTTCAGAAGTAACAAGCATGATGTATTTTTCTCCTGCAGTCAGACTGAGTTATCGGTGGATAATCAGACAGAAGCTGTCCAGCATGATGTTCTGCAGAAATTTGAGGAGGACACAGTGAAACCCAAAGAGAAAAAAAAGAAGAAACAGAAAGACGGTATGAGTGATTTTAATGTCATCGCCACAGTCTTATGCCACTTATCACACCAGATGAAAATGATCGTTATTAAGAGACGAGAATAATATATGTTATGCTAACTGTCACTGGTTTGTATGTCACATCACCACAAGAAGTCGTGAGTTTCCTGCTTTTATGATGTTTATTTCAGTGATTGTTGAGGGACAGACAGAAGAGAAGCAGTCGTTTGATGACAGTCTGGTGTTGGGTGTGAACATCCACAGGACAGACAAACTGAAGACGGATCTTCTGCTGTCTCATCCAATGGTCAAAGTTCACGTAGTGGATGAGATCACGGGACAGTATGTCAAGAAGGAGGACAGGTGAGAACTGATCTTACTGCTCATATCAACAGCTGGACTGTCAGATTTATTCTCCATGTTTTTCCTTCAGTCATCGTCACGTTTCATCCTTCTATGAACAAGAGAACGTTGAGCACGTCCTGCCCATCATGACTCAACCCTTCGACTTCAAGAAACACAAGACAACAGTTCCAGAGTGGGAGGAGCAGATCATCTTCAACGAGCGCTTCGGTTACTTCCTGCAGGACGAGGATGAGGCCCCACGAGTTTTGCTGTTTTTTGAGGTTTGATGTTTCACAAATCAATCTGACATCTTTCTGCATTTCTAGTGTTGAGAAGAAACTTGTAAATGTTGACTGATCCAATAGATTCTGGATTTCATCAGCATGGAAGAAGCAAAAACAAATGTATCTGTTGATCGTCATGAGCGAGGGTTTCGAAAGATTGCATGGGCTTTTTTGAAGGTATTGGATTCTACTCTCACTTTCTTTCACAGTTTTTGGTTATTTTGTTTGTATTATTGTACGCAGCTGTGTTGTTTCTACATTGCCACTCCTGGAGTGGTTTTAACTTCCATCAAACTCGGGCTCTTAAGCAAATGTTTTCTCCAGCTTGTAGGAACCAACGGTGGGCTTAACATCAACAGCAAACTGCGCCTGCAGCTGTACTGTCCACCTCTCAGAGCAAGAAAAGTGCCCCAGACTGTTGAAGTGTTTCAGTGGTGGTCAAAGTTCTCAAGGAACAAATATTCCTCAACTCTGTATGTGACAGTGAAGGGCATCAAACCACCAGAACATGTGAGTCTGAACATCAGATTTAAAGAGATAGTTCACCCAAAAATGATAAATTCTCCTGATGAGATATTGAAATCATATGAAGGAATCAGCCTGTGAAAGGATGTTGTGTCTTTGTTGGACAGGTGGATCCTGGAATCCGCTCCATGATGGCGCTGCAGCAGGAACGAGGCAGCACCTCCTACACTGAACTCAACACTGAGATGACCAATAAAAGCAGCACACAGCTGCTGCAGGGCAGATCAGAAACCATGAAGTGGAGTCGCTTGCCTGGACAGGTTGTGCTAGTTTTGGTTGATGAGATGTAAAGTGGAGACGATGGAAGAAAGTTCATGTGTTTATTCAGAGTTTTCTTCTCATCATTTGTCGAAACAGGCGTGTCGCATCCCGAACAGGCTCGCGCGGTCGCTCCGCGGAGGTCAGATGGGCTGTTTCACGCTGCGCTTTTCTCATGATGGACGGCTGTTAGCTGTAGCGTGTGCTGACAGAGACATGTTCCCCATCGTCTGTAAGCGTCACTTCATAACCTGCTGCCTTCTTTATCTGTTCTCTGATCGTTATCATTACAAATTGTTATTTTGAATATATAGTTTTTGTAATATGTGCAGCTTCAATCCGTAACTTTTGCCTCTACCATCATCTCTGTTTGAAACATGAAACTTGATGAGTTAATGATTTTTGTTTCTTTTTAAGCAAGAGGAGTTACGGATTGCAGGTTTAAAAATGACTGAATAAGAAAAATGTAACAAGCGTCTAGTGATTTCAGACTTGTAGTGTGCAGAGTACAGTATGTACAGTATGCAGATGTAATGAAAAAATCATAATTTATAGCATCACACGTGTATTTCTGAATCTTTTTTCTCTCCAGTATATGAGATTCCATCTGGGAAGGTTGTGGCATCGTTTAATGGCCATCTCAGTGTTGTTTATGATCTCTGCTGGTCTAGAGATGATAAGGGACTATTAACAGCATCTTCTGATGGAACAGTGAGGTAATTATTGTCTGATTGTTTCTCTGTGCATGTAAATATTTAAAGAGCCTGTAATTCCAGCACAGACATGTGAGTGACAGTGTGAACTGTTTGCTTTTCTTTTTCAGAGTTTGGAACATTGAACGGCTGCAGACTCTTGCTAACAAAACTCTCCCTCACCCCTCGTTCGTTTACTGCGCCCAGTATCACCCACAAGCCCAGAATCTGGTGGTAACCGGGGGTTACGACGCCCTTCTGAGGGTGTGGAATGTAGACGTGGAGGATGCAAACGGGCAACTTCTGCAGGAGTTTGAGGGACACAAGACATTTATCAACGCACTGTGTTTTGACCCAGAAGGTAAAACCAGCGAACAATTTTAGGTTGTTGGAATGTTTTCCTAATGTTTCCATTAAGTAACACAAACATAAAAAAAACTTTGTATTAACGTTATTGCTTGGTTATAAGAACATTATTTAAACATTTTTTAATTCTGCATGGTTAAATCGTTCCACTATTTAGAAATAACATTTTTGATATATATGATAAATAATGTTAAAAAAGTTACTGCAAGTTAATATGTTAAAGTTACTGCACTTAATAACTTTGAGAGAATTTAAAGAATGTTGTGAGAATGTTCGCTGTTAGCTGGGGAGTCTGAATTCATCTAAATGTGATTTTAAAGGTTTAAAATCATGTCTTGGTCTTGACAGGGACCAGAATGTTCTCTGCTGATAACTCTGGACTCATCATCGTGTGGAAAACACAGCGTGAAGAGATCAGTCAGTGGAGAATAGAGAGGGTGAAAACACTTTACTAACTAACCCAATACTCCCTAACTAACCCAGTACTAACCCAGTACTCCAGCCTGCATGAGTTCAGCTCTAACTCACTCTCTCTCTACAGGAAATAAAAGAGTCTGATTTGCAGGGAATATCTATAAACTCATTGGAGGTTCATCCGAACGGGAGACGACTGTTAATTCATGCCAGAGACAGTGTTTTAAGAGTCATGGACCTTAGAATGTAAATCCTGCTTCATATTTATATTTCTGAATATAATCTTTACATTTAAAGGCAGGGTAGGTGATTGTTTTTCTAAAAACGTTTTGTTATGCTGGTTGAAAGTCTCAGCATCACTAATGGTTTAAATATATTCATATACGCATATATACATATATCTTCTGTGGAAGGCACAGGACCATAAAATCTTCATCCAATCATTGCATTCGCTCCAAATGCAATAATAGGGTGTTTTATGTGCCTGTCAAACTGTGTTTGCATTGGAGGAGGCGTGGCATTGGAGGAGGCGTGGCTTTGGAGGAGGCGTGGCTTTGGAGGGAGGGTGGGATCTTATACTTTTAAAGCTCTAACCTCTCTGAAATTTCCTGCCCTGCCTTTAATGTAAAAGTGAGTCAATGCACACGTGATGAGTGATGAATGATGGGGGATGAACAGTGTTCTGGGTGTTTCAGTCTCGCTGTGAAGAAGTACGTCGGTGCCACAAACTACAGGGAACGAATCAGCAGCACATTCACACCCTGTGGAAGCTTCATCTTTTCAGGCAGTGAGGACGGGCTGGCTTACGTGTGGAATTCAGAGACAGGTCACCAGACACGGCAGATTTCAAACACGAGGAAAGATCACAGCGGGTGTTAAATGTGCTTCTGCTTCTGCAGGTGATCAGGTGGCTGTGTACACGGAGCTTTGCTACTCGTCCTCTCTGCGTGCTGTAGCGTTTCACCCCCATGAGAACCTGGCGGCGTTCTGTGCGTTCGGTCAGAATCAGCCCATCCACCTCTATCTGTATGACAGGAAGGGTGAGCAGATACTGAGACTCACACTCTGAGCCAACCTGAAGTCACGTGATCGTCTGCTGTGCTTGAGTTCAAGTGTGTGTGTTTGCTGGCAGTGGCTCAGATGGAGGTGGAGAGTTTGAGAGCGATGAACCAATTAGAGAAGGTGGAGAGTAAGACGGGTCGGAACTCTGCAGAAGTCACGTCCCCTCAAGACGCCTCTGTCTCCGGACTGGACCGGTTTGCCAGCACAGCACGTGTGTCCCTTAAGATGCAACGGGTCAAACAGAAACTGGAGTCTGTTCTGGTAAGAACAATTGTTTCTGAAAGATTTGTTAATGTTTAATTTGTAATTAAAAGCGATTTGATTTTAGTTGTTTGATTAGCATTAGAAAGCAGTTATTAATGAATAAATCAGTCATGATTTATTTTACAGGAGTCCCACCGCAGTTCTGTTAGTGTGGACATGTATGAAGGTAAGTGATATTTCTGATGAATGATGTGTATTAGATGTCATTCGTTGTGGGGTAAATCAAGTTAAAATGTTTTATTTGTGTTGAAGGTGGCTTGTCTCACCTGGGAAGGAGTCTGGAAGTAAGTATTAGAGGTTCAAACACCTAAAGCTGCTCATTTAGTGACAGAAAACACAGCACAGAGAGTTTATTATCCAGCGACTGTAACTCTTCAGCTGTTGTTCTTGCTGTTGTCTTTTTCACAACAGGCTGTGACATCATCTCTTCCTCCACCATCTCTTCTGTCTCCTCATTCTAAACTCCAGATGTCAGCA
Source organism: Ambastaia sidthimunki (assembly GCA_036877625.1). Taxonomy (NCBI): domain Eukaryota; kingdom Metazoa; phylum Chordata; class Actinopteri; order Cypriniformes; family Botiidae; genus Ambastaia; species Ambastaia sidthimunki. The sequence goes on along the minus strand of JAZGTK010009762.1, from coordinate 10,456 downwards.
TCTCTCAGTGCTCAACTCATTCCACACGCTTCACTCACTGCACAGAACAGTATGTATATCTTTACACTATACATAATCTTATACATTATTGCGTAATGCTTTTGGATGATGTCACAGCTGTGAGTCATTATTTAATACTAAAAGGTTTTATTATTTAAAACCTGTGTTAACGTCACAGGTTGAAAGTTAATTTTGTCAACATTAGCATATATACAGACATAATATATTATTGATGAAGTTTTGAAGACTTTCTCTTCTCTCACAGGTGTTTATAGTCCCGCTGGGCAGCCAATCAGAAGAGCTCCGTCCCTCAAACATCAGAAAGTAAGACTGTGTTCTGTGTTACACAGTTGTTCTTTAATTTTTTGGATGTTTGTTAAAATTCAGTTTACATGACAGACCTGTTTTTAGCATTTCATCTTAAATGTTACTTTTTTAACTACGTGTTAATCCGCAGAGTTTATTGGATTATGAATTCTCTCAACCAGTAGAGACAGACTTTGGACAAATCCAGCAGACGGTAAAGTTCCTTTGTTTTGTTACTTTTACAACAACAAGTAATACGTCAGTAAAGCTTTATACTGATAAATGCTTTTGACTGAATGGATTAAGACTGAATGGATGTGTGTTTTTAGGTTGTTTCTCTGTATGAGTACAGAGCCAACCGTTCTGATGAGCTGTCCATGCGGCGCGGTGATGTCATCCACGTGTTGTATAAAGACAACGACAGCTGGTGGTTTGGACGGCTGGTCAGTGGACAGGAGGGATATTTCCCAGCATCCTACGTGGCTGGTGAAGGTACAGGGATGAAGGTTTAATAGCAGAAACACACGTGATGGTGAGAGTTCATAAATCATGTTTCTGTTACAGGGAGTTTGGATGAGGAGCTCTCCAGAGCTTTAGAAGCACAACCTTCAGTGCTGGATCATTCTGAACCAGAAGGCCAACGTGCTACACCAGTCCAGGTAATGTTATGACAAAAATGTCTTTGCTTCAACTTTTAATATCTTTGAATTTTTAACCCTTTGTGGAAAATAAATTGTTTATTCAGGGTTTAAAGCTGCAATCTGTAAAAAAGACAGTTTGCAAAAAACTGATACAGCCTAAAACACTTACTATGATATAATTCAGAAAACCAGAGACGTGATCCAAGCTGATTCATTAAGCTGATGACATCATTTGATGTTCTCTGATGTTCCTTCAGCTGTCTGCAGCCATGAATGCCTCTGGAGAACTGAAGATCATCTCAGAGCTGGACACCGACCCAGAGGCGTCTTCCACAAAGTATGAATGAACCACTGCTGTCAAGTGTTTGTGATCTTGTGATATTTCCTGACATTTTAAAACCAACCACCAACTTCAGACTTCATTTCTTGTAAACTGGGAATCCAAACTGAAGTCATCACCAGACAGTTAGAAGATGTTCTTGAGTTGCATGATTCTGTCCTGAATGATGTTCACTGATCTTGTGTTCTCCACAGAACAAGAAAGAAGAAGAAAAAGAAGGTGAAGCACAGTGAAGTTTCCTCTGATCTGCCCTCGACTCTCTCATCAGATCATGAGATGCCTTCAACATCCTCCAGAAGAAGAAGACCTCTCCCCAGACCAGACCGAACAAACTGTGAGGATGAAGTGACTGATTTCAGACTGACTTTACCTCCATTACAGAGGAGCTGAGCAACCAAAACACAATCAAAGTGTTTTCAACAATGTGTCTGTTATATCTGTATTTATAGTTGGCCTTATTTCAGAATATATATTTTGTTACAATTTTATAACTGATATTTGTACATGTAGTATGTATTTACAGGATTGTTTTGTAATGTATTTCTGTAATATATCAAGTTTGTATTTTATTTGTATGTGTTTGTTGATGCTTGTACATTGTGTTTTAATTTTATTTAGTCCTGAACGTAACGGCAGCAGTTCATTCAGTTGTAACCAGCATAACTTATATTAACATTTTGTACCTGTCACAAAAGGGAATAAACTGTAGCAATAAACATTAAAACTCATGCATGTTTAAATGTCAGAAATTTCATGAGATTTTAAAATGTTTTATCACATTTTCCAGTGTAAGACTGAAGACTTCAGCAGTGTTGAAAAGATCACAGCTATGAAAATACTGTTATGAACATTATAAAAAGATTTTACAAGCTGTTTCCTGCGTATATTTATAAACAAGAATTGTTTATAATGACAGAAGGATGCATTAATGAAAAGTACAAAGATTTCATCAAACTAGTTTGATTTTATTTTGTTGACTTAAATTCTACTGTGCACACACATTCTAATGCTCTCAGTACAACCTTGAAATACATTTTTAAATGTACATTAGAATAACGAAGCAATAAAACACAGTTAAAGCCTCACATTCCACATCATTTAAACTGGGTCTGAATATCCCAGTACAGTAACTGCAACTACAAATCAAAGCACACAACATCAAGAATAAGTGCTTAAAATGTCGAGCACATCAACTATTTTCTCCCGCTGTGCGACTGACTTACACCACACGTGAATTAAAAACAGATCAAATCACTGAGAAACAAGAACAAATAAAACAATTATTTTAGCTCACTTGCTGTTAAACCAACTAGACTGAATATAGTAAAGAATGTCACTTTAAACTTTAAAAACATAAATCAAAATAAGCAGTCAGGGTTTTAAAAAATTATTTGACTTTAAAATAAAGAAACCTTCTGTCCTACATATCAGCTTTCAGTTCCATGTTTAAATCCACTCATTGCATAAGATACAGTGTGTTAAATTTGATTTATAGATAAATATAAGACATTTATGGCTAAATTAATGCATACTATATAGTTCGTGCTAAAGTGTCATTTGTCAAATACACTGAACATTCGTAAACTAAGCACATTTTAGATACATTTAACTACAGCACTTTTCCGTCATGGTATTTACATGACAATTATAATATTTATTTGATAATTTTTGAAAAAGGTTCAAACTCTAATTTATGTTATTTAATGTTAACATTATAAAGCAATGACTTCTTCAAAAGGACATTAGTGAGATACTGCAATAACATAGTGTGCAAATAATGCAATATAACTAAGACATTTTGTCAGAGAAAAAGACATTTTTAACCATAAAAGTGCATCATATTGGTATAATTGTGAAAGTATGATTATAAGTGGGTTAGTTCATCTCTGTTTTCACTTCATGGAAGTGAGCGATACAATAAGAACGCTCAAACACACTTTTCCCTTCTGCATCGTCGTAGAGTTACTGATGACAAACAAGAGTCAAAGAAATGTTACCTTCCAAGAATACAGTGAAAATTTGCCACATAAAAATGTCAAGAAAAAACAGGCAGGAATATCAAGCAGAAAGTCTAACACCCATCTCAGATTTAATGATTAGCTTTGCATTTAATCACACCATAATAGAATAGAAGAAAAATGAGTAATTCATGAATAAAATACATTCTATCAATACACAACCAATGAACGTTTCTTCTTCAGGTGGAACCTTCCATCCGCTTGTTAACTAGCAGGTTCTTTAAAGCACTAACTCTGCAGGATCAGCTGTGCGTCTTCTGTTTGCTCTGCCTGAGAGTAACCAGATCTCTCATCTGCTAACTGACAGCAGCACCACATGACAGCAGAAAGTGTTACAGCTTTTTTTCACAACCTGCAGTCAACGATAATCTCTTATTGGTTATTGTGGACAAAGACTGCTGGAGAGTTTTTTTCTATTTAAGCCTCTGAGTAACGTTAGCCAGGGCCACAGCAAACGCCTGCACTGCTGAGAACGGATACTGAAAATCCAGGATGTACGCATTGCCATCGATTCTGCCAAACTGCATCACCTGAAACAGAAGATCAAGGGTTAGATGCAGGACAGGGCAATTATTGCAAAGTGGAATCCTCATTAAAGAATCATTAATTCTTTATATTAATTATATATAGGACATGAAGTTCAAGTGTGTAATTTTAGCACCAACTTTGTCACCAAACAGAATTGTATCAATTTTCAAACTATTTTCAAACAGGTTTCCTGAACAATTCTACCAATCTGTCATTGGTCACATAAACAGATAAACAGTCCCTTTCTAAACCCATGCCATCATTTGAATCAATGTTGTTGTGTCACACTGGTCAAAATGTTCAAACAAAGCAATGATTTGACAGCATCACGGAGTACCATAAAATGTACACTTTTGAAGGAAATAACCTAGGAGAAAATATTTTAACATAAAAAAAAGACACACCTCACATTCAGTTATATCAGTTTTCCATAATCATAATAAAAAATTATTTACCTGGCGTCCATCAAGTTCAATCTGAAAGTTTTTGGCTGACTCCTGTGTCACCCGTCCTCCAAAGTCAAGCTGGTAAACCTGTGTGGCTTCGTTCCACAGTGGCTGCTTGTTGGCCATGACATAAACAAAGCCCTGGCTGCCAAGACTACGATCCTCCCTCTCATTAGCTTTGCGACACTTTATCTCCTCAAGTTCGCTTGCTGTCCGCAGGTTACGTTTGCTTTTCCATCCTTTCTTGCTGCTTTGGCTTTGGTTCATCAACTCATCACCACTAATAAATAGTTCAGGCTCACTCTCTGAGCTGTCCTGGAACTCATTGGAGGTCCTACTCATTTTCTTGGCCTTGTTTAATGTCTCCTTCTGTCCTTTAGGTTTCTTCTTCTCTCTACTGCCAAGCTTTGGGCTGGAGATCAGGGAATTAAAGTCTGACAGTGTACGATTCTCCTTCTTTGACTTCCCTTCAGAGACGCTGGACATGTTGGCCTCTTCCACTCGACTGTCAATTCTCTTGCGACTCTTTTTGCTAAACCTCTCTGCACCTTGTGGAATTGGACTCTCGTTTAGAGAGGTCTGCTCCTGGAAGCCGTCCCCAGGTTCAGAGACCACCTCTGAGGTACTTTGATGATTCAAGTGTTCAACAGGTGGTGGAGGAGGGGGGAGAGAAGGTGGAGGAGGGGGTGGTGGAGGAGGTGGAGGTGGGGGAGGAGGAGACACAACTGGCTTTTCCAAGACCTGATGGATTTTACTGGGGAGTGTGGCTGAGTGGTCTGGCATGGGAGGGCAAGTGTTATATGTGCTCCAAGGATGCAAACTCATTGGATGCAGTTGCAAGTTGGTGCAGGAACTAGTTCCTGGATACATTGGTGGAAGAGTACAACAACCTAGATTGGTCATATTAGCTGAATATCCAGGAGGTAGGACTAAAGTTGGGTCCGCTTGGCTGAAAGGGCTGGATGTTACCATGTCATTGGGAGTACATGGCTGTGCAGGGTTCTGCAAAGGTTGGAGCTGAGGTCCACCATGCCCTACCACTGATGAGAAGGGTGAAAGAGATAACTGATAGGGTGAAGGGAGAGTCATAGAACCAGGACTGGTGGGAGACTTTGCTGAAAGGACAAAGGGCAGCCGAGACATGTCTAAGTTATGTGGCTGGCTAAGTATAAATGGTGGTGGGGGTTTATGAGGTGCTGGTGGTACAGGCAATAAATTTTGCTCTTGTGGTATCCAGAGCTGTTCTGCAGCAGGAGAGTCCCATTGGTAAGGTGGAGGGCGCTTGATTGTCATATTGACATCCCCAAGTGTTAAATGGCGCATTGATTTTTCAAGATGGCACTGTTGACTTAGCGTCTCATCTTCTGTGAAGGCAGAGTTGACATATACAGTTCTGTCTCTGCTGTTGTCAACAGGACTCAGGAGGTTGTAGGAGGACTGAGAAGCTAATGGTGATGCACTTTTGGAGTGCACAATGATAGTGCTGTGTTGAGTCCCTTTGCCAGATGGAAACTCTTGCCTAAGCAATGTTCCTCCAGCGATTCCACTGCTGTTGGTGCCTCCACCGGTAACACTTACACTAGTGCTGCTGCTATTACTGCTGCACTGAGTGCACGTGTACAAAGCTGTGGGTATCCGAGGCTGATAGGACAGTGTGAGGGAACCGTTCATTTTTGCTTTGGTTGGTAGAGTCCTTACTGCATCCACCATTTGAGAAACTTTCAGGGAGGGTTCTCTTCGATCTCGACGCAAAGTGGCATGTATCAGACCATTGTCAATCCTCTGTGTTGGATTTCTGATAGTATTGATCTGGTTGACGGTGTCAGGATATGGGGGTGGGTCTCCGCTCGGTATAGAATAACGAGGCACTGAGAGGCGACTAAGGGTTGCTGAGCTATATGGTAACTGAACCTTCTTGTTTTCAGATGAAGTTACTTTTAGTGTAGCAGAGCCCATTCCTTGCATCCCGTAGGCATTCTGGTTCCTTACCAGGCGTCTCCTTGGGCGACACACCTCCTCCACATTTCCACTGCTGTCAAATGTTGTGATCCTTTCATATCCCAGTGGAGTTGGGTACTGGAGGCCAACTGGATGAAGAGAGAATTCGTCTTTAGATAAACATGGATCTGTGGACAGCGTAGCGCCATTTTCATTGCTGACAAGAAGACCTGGAGGGGCAGTAGTGGGTACAGCTGCTGCAGCAGATACCACTGTGCCTGGATAAGGTGGTGGAGGGTTTACCTTGCGCATCTGAACCTCAAGAGTGTCTGTTTCAATAAATGACTGTGGTCGTGAGGGAACTTTCAGAGTAAGGACTTGTTCTCCTCTGTCTGGCGGCTGGTCTGCATGTAGAATTTGAGGCATCAGCTGTAACTGATGCAGCGATAGAGAAGCATACCCCGAGGGAGGAGGCTGTAGGGACATTTGCATTTTGAGCTGCTGCTGCATTTGCTGATGCTGCCTTTGCATCTGTTGATGTTGCATCTGTATTTGTTGATGCTGCTGCTGAAGCTGTTGCTGCTGCTGTCTCATCTCCTGAATTTGTTGTCGAATCTGTTGCTGCTGCTGTTGCATCTGTTGCTGCTGCTGTTGCATTTGTTCATGCTGGAGCTGTAGTTGATGCTGCTGCTGCTGGAACTGTTGTTGATGCTGTTGATGAATTTGTTGTTGATGCTGCTGATGAATTTGTTGTTGATGTTGCTGTACTTGCTGCTGAAGTTGTTGCTGCTGCTGATGCAGTTGCAGCTGCTGTTGATGCAGTTGCTGTTGTTGCAGCTGCTGTTGATGCTGTTGTTGCAGTTGATGTTGCTGTGTTTGCAATTGCTGCTGATGTTGCATGTGTTGCTGCTGCAATGATTGTTGATGCAGCTGCTGAGATTGATGCTGCAACTGCTGTGACTGATGTTGCAGTTTCAGATGATGTTGCTGTGGTTGCAGCTGCTGTTGATGCTTTGATTGTTGATGCTCCTGTTGTTGTTGTTGTTGACGTTGTTGGTGGGATTGCTGCGGCAGATGATGTGGAGGTGGAGGAAGAGTTCCACTCAGAATGTTGCTCATTTCCAGTCCGCTAAATATCACCTGTCCAGGGTTTGAGTATCTCGTTGGCACTGTGTACTGTGCCGTCACAGTGTCCTGACTGTGCTCTGAGACCGTTGCGCTGGCTGCTGCCGCCGTTGCTGCTGCCGCCGCAGCAGCTGCTGCGCTGGCGGTGGCCGTGGGATTGGTGAGTACATCAAGTTGAATGTTCTGATTGGCTAGCAGAGACTGGACAAGGCCGATACTCTGTGTAGGTGACATGGCTTGAGCAGGACTGTGGATTGGAGCGATGGGAATATTAACCGTGCATGGAGGGTTGTCAGCTGACACTCCAGAGGGTCCCATCACTAAAACAAATTAAAAAGAATATTGAGATTAACTCTTTATATTTTGATTGCATCTATACCCAGATTTGTACAAAAATAGCTAATTGCTTTTTACCTGGTAAATCATCTTCATCCTCACTGAACATATTAGGGTTGAATACTGGGAGACTCATGAAGTCCAGAGATATTTTACGAACCTCAGGCAAGTAGATTGTCATCTGACGAGGTTGCAGGTGCAGCAAACTAGTTTTATAAATAACTGGAACAAAACACATTTATAATGAATATAAAATAATTTAATTATTCAAATCATAAGTGAATAAAATAGTATGTATTATGCAGTTATGTTTCAACTGACGTACCTGCACCCAAGTTAGCGGGCAAAAAAGTGGCAAGACCAACAATCTTAAACTTTGTTCCCCAAATGTTCGAGGTGACCTGGGCCAGGTAATTATGCTGCAAAGTGAATTCAGCGATTCAAAAAAGTAGTTAAAGTCAGTATAATGATTTTCTTCTTGTCAGGAGATTAAACATGAATTGAAAATGAAGAGTCATATGATGTCACATTACAGAACACAGTGTCCAGCAGACACAGGCAATAAATAGAACCACTTTCCATATCAATTCTAGCTTGGTAACAAGATGTTAGGTACCTCACTAAAGGCATCAATGGGAAATTCTCTTCGTGTGAGACTTGGAGATCGAACTGGAGGCTTCTTTGGTAACCTAGGAGACCTAGACATTTCTTGAGATGTTTGAGCAAATTTGGGAGACTTTCTTGATTCCATATTAATTCTTGGTGGTGAAATAATATACAATATAAGAGAAAGAAAATGTTTGTTGATGTTTGATATTAACATTGATATTAAAATAGTTTTGTCATGGTTTTGATGGAACACCCAGTAATTTTGTGTGAATCTTATCTTCATAACAGTACCTTATATGTTTAGAGTACCTAGGAAGCTTAGGAGACCTGTTTCCTCTGGAAAGCTTTGGTGACTTTCGCCCAACCCACTCGTCACTTAACTCAATGTCACTGGAGTCTGAGCAGTTACAGCTGTCGGTCATGTAGGAGATCATCCCATTGACACAAACCTCATCTGAAAGACATTTGAAGTTATTAGTAAGATATTACAAGTTCACATTCAGCTTAACCAGGACCTAAATATGTTCTGCAACAGTACATACGATGTATAATTTACCTGCTTTGCTGTCCATTTTTGGGTCCATAATGACAAACTCTGGGCGCAGTTTGCTGATGCGACGGCCCTTCAGAATGGGCACCAGGCCCCCCAGGTGTTCCAGGTACAGTGTATAGCAGGGGCCTCCTGCCTCCGGATTCTCCTCCGAGCGTTTCATAGTGCAGTGCAGCCGTTCATTCCCTGCTGTGGGATAACTCACAAAATCTCGGATGTTGTTGGGATCTGGGATGGGCGGCTGGCGAGACAAAAGTGCTCTGGTAACAATTTACAATACCTTCCATTTGTTAACTACAACATTAGTTCCGTTAGTTAACAGAAACAGAACATTGTTCATGTTAGCTAGTGCATTAACTAATGTTAACACCTTATTGTAAAGTCATAAGAGTTTGTTTCTAGTTTTATGTTAGAACAAATGAAACTGTGAGCTGTCTGTGTACCTTAATAGTTGGAATAAATGCTGTGGTAACGTATGAACAGAGGAGGGAGGGCATGTTCAGTTTGCCCACATCTCTCTCTTCTTTCAGAGCACTGGCTATGCCCTGCTGACACAGCAGCTGCAGGCTGGCCACACGGTGCTCCACGCGCACAACATACAGCGCTGGGCCACAGGCCAGAAACAGCCTGGAGTCTCTGTGACCCCAGCAGATGGTGGTGATGGGCCTCTGAAAACAAAATATTCATATATACATTTTACATATAAGAGTAAGGTGACTTTAAAATGCTTTATCATACAACATACTAATCTACAGCTTAAAAGAATAAATGTTTCATTCATGTGAATGTGGCCTTTTAAAATAACAGTTAAAATATCAATACTAGTGCATTAGATGAAAAAAAATACAAATTGTGTGGCACTTGCAAACAAATAATTTTTTTTTTGCAATAATGGCTAAGCAAAGCGAATTCAGTTCAATGACTTTTAATCTACTGCTGTCAGGGTGATGTTTAGTGGAAGCCATTTCACACCGTGGTCATATCTATACTTCTATAACGGTTTCAGTTTCCTATAATCCTATTTTGTTAAATGATCATTGGTTTTGACAGCTCACTTGGGCTGGAGTTTCTAGTGTGTATATATGTTCCCCTTGGACATTGTAGAACTTCACAAGGGCGTTTCTCATGACGGAGGAACAGGCCGAGTCAGACGGCAGGCCGTGTCTTTCCATCCCAGCCACTGCCAGAAGATCTCCCTGAGAACACCACTGCACCTCCACATCTGAACACACAGAGCTGTCTGATCACATCACACATGCAACTCTGTCACAATAAATCAAAGATGCCGCGACATCAGACGCCTTAAGGAAATACTGTTTTTTTCCACACATTTCCATCATGCCCATAACCAAAGGTAAAGTTCCAACTCACAGCGAATTTAGAGTCGTTTTTCACTGAAACGTTCATGTACGTCATTTTTAACCTCATTTTAAACAGCCTGGACCTGGAATAACCCGTTAATAATAATCCAGTGGCAGAAACACGCAGTGGTTAATTTAGTTTGTGTTTTACCTTTCAGTCCTGAGCGTATGATGTTTGGTGAAAGATCATCATAGTTGTTCATCAGACTAATGTCTCCTGATATGAAGCTCACGGTGAGCAGCGGTTTGAGATTTTGC
>JAZGTK010009761.1:0-16973 GCA_036877625.1 Ambastaia sidthimunki | reverse complement strand
TGTATGTTTCGCATTGACTGCCTGATTTCACTGGCTGGAAATAATGGAATATTACTGGCTTGTGGCTTTCAATATGTGCATTTAAATTGTTTACACAGTGCTTTACAGAATAAATATGTATTAGGAGATACGGATGATAAAAAGTAATAAACAGAGTATACGAATAGCATGTAAGACACAAACGCGTGTTGCGGTGGTAAAAGTATTATTCTGGTAGAGTATCTTATATATAAGATCTTTATATGTGTCACAGTTTCTATGTGTTATTTTCTGCCACAGCATAAGTTTTTACCTGCAGAAAATTTGCCATGAAATTAATCAAATACTATGAATGTTTTTCAAGCACCTAACCCCAAGCTTAAGCCTAAACCTAACCAGTGTTGTTTCAGACAAACAAGGATATTGATACAGGAATATGTCCTTCCTGTGAAAATCATGTTAAGCATTTATATGTTCCTGTAGCTCAGCTGGTAGAGCATGTCGCTAACAACTGCAAGGTCACGAAATCGATTTCCCAGGAAACACAAAAATGGCTAAATGTATATTTTGAATGCACTGTCTATCAAATGAAAACAATTTGCACACATACTGACAAAATGTATTGAATGTACTGTAAGTCTCTTACAGGAAAGGAAATTTAAAATGCAATAGTTTGTGTGTATGTGCACACATATCACGTTATCATGGCTTCTTTTTTTCCAACAGAGCCAAGATTAAAGACACAACGTTTTCTTCTAACCTTTGAAACCTTTTTTTGAACATAAATCTTTAGTTGGCACCTAATGTAATCCATTGACCTCACAAAGGGTCTTATTGTTATCTAAGCAAAGAGAATAGTGAATGGGCTAATGGAACAAAACATAAAACATGTTATATAACCAGAATATGTGTGTAAAATTGTTTTTAACAGAACTCTGTCAGCTTATTTTAAAATACAGATCTGTGCATAGCGTGTCTAGACATGGTGTGGTGGAGAATGAAGAAAAACAAGAAGACATTAAGATGCTCAGGGTAGACTCTTTCTAATAGAATATGGTTCACACTGCCCTTGGTTTAGACATTGTTGCCAGAGCTTTTCATAGATGATTTTCCATGACAATAATCTTAATTAAATGTGTGAGGACCTTTAATAAACAATAGAAAACACAGAAAATGTGTTTGGTAAAATAATATTGGTAAAATTAGAAATGTATGACATAAAGACTTAAGTATTCTGTGGTATTAAAAGCATAACATCACCGTTTAAAGTTATGGCATGCACACACAGATCCGATATAACAAAAATAGAATTTATTAAATTCATTAAGTATAAATCAAAAAACAAATACGATAGACATAAATATCACACCCACAATCATACTGAATACTGAAACCATCCTTGTCCTATTCAATATCAAACAACTCTGCAAGTGTTATGACATATACAGTATTAGCACTGTGATATTGCCTAATTACTATCCTAATAAAGATTTCCTAATAAAGATATCCTAATAAAGATATTAGTTTCTTTGCAGAATTTCAGCTGCTTGTTGTTTCTTACATTTTTGCTCCAAACTGTCAGTTTGAACCTGTGCCTTGATTAAAAATCAATGCGTCTAAACAAGAAATATGCATTTATGCCCTTATCCTATAGGGATTATGCCCATAAAACCTATCAAGATTTAACAAATACACTGTTAACCTGCTGCACTTAGAGAATACATTGAACATTTAGCTCATCCTAGCAGCCCATCAAAATCTATTTCTGTCACACTGAGCAAAGAAAAGAAAAGAGTAGCCAATAAAGAACCGGAATGGTCAATGACTGAAAATATTATAGACCTATTTTACTGTCAGTTAATAGGTTTTCTGAGCAGAATGAAAGCCTATTACAAGATTAACAGTTTTTTAATCACTCTGGCTAAAACTGTAGTAGATTCATTCACCTTGACTGTCCCTGAGAGACATAGAAATGGCGCATGAGGTAGGCATTTTATAGATTCAAACACGGTTCATTGGTTGAGGTCTGGTTCACTAGGCCTTAAAATAGGTCTAACTAGAGTTTTCTTTAAAGAAATGATTTTGTATGTTAATCAAAGATAGTCAACTGTTGAGAGTTAACACTCCACTCTAGACAGATTCAGAGATGTAGGGGGAAAACAGCAGGCAGGAGACAAAGTGATGAGTAGTAATTGTAAAAAAGTAAATCAAATGAGTAGAAGTTATTGAATAATCTTCGTTGCTTTCTCAATGCTCAGTGCAACCTCATCTTACCAGCACAAATTTAATCAATGTCATTATACCAGAGACAGTGGAAAATTACTGCTTTACCACATTGTCCCATAACACTATTGAAAACATCTCTTGGTTACATATGTAATCTCGGTTTTCAGAGAAATGGACCGAGACACTGCATCTCATTTGACAATATGGGGAACGCCTTCCGAACTACACTATGGGAAATGCTATTCCACAGTTGCCCTAGGGCCAGAAATCAAAACTGTTGTTGTTTAATGGAGCTCTGGGACCCAGGAGGCCCATAGCCCATAAAGAGCTAGCACAACTCTACCAATGTTGGCTGCAGAATAATATAACAAACTCCATATAATATCACCAAGAGGGTGGAAACTCCCTCCCAGCCCCGAAGGAGTTGCTAGAGAAGGGATTTAAGCCCCGTGTTCAACAATGACAGACAGATCGACCATTACACCATGGGAGACTCTACCCTCTAGGCAGTCTTCCAGTGTAGAGAGCTTCAGGGAAGAAGACAGCCCATATTGGACTCAGCTCTTAACTCGACCCTTAAGACTCCAGCTCCAATCACTTGAAACTATGGTCCCAGCCAAGTCCCTGAGCAGGTTGGTTTGGTATGGCTATAATATGACCATTGTATGCAGCCCAGCAGCAGCCTAACCTGCTGTCTCATATACCCTGCTATTCAGATACAATGAGACCTAAAGTCATCCTGCAGTAATGAAGCTTCGTCAACTGAGAGATTGTCCACAAACATCTTGTTAACAGGAGGCACCCCCACATTTCCGCGGTCTCACATTTCCTCCACATTTACGTAAATTCCCCATTAATCCAGAGAATGAGAGAAATACAACTTCTTCCAAGATCTCTCCACCTCAACATAACATTTGAAAATGTGATTTTTCATTTGAAAAGTTCAAGGGTTCAAGATTCAATATTTAAATTATATTTTATGATAGAATAGCTATAGTAATGTTAATCATAAAACATGTCAGCAATGAACATCAAAACATTAGGATTTATTTTTCATTCAAAGAAGTCTTTGCCTGTTTCTTCAAGCCCATATAGCAAGACAGTGAGACATAATTTGCACCCTCGTTCAGTTCGTGATTGTGTTTGGGTCAGATAAGGAGGCATGTTTGCTCTATGAAAGAATTGCACATTGATTATTCCAAATAATTAAAATCACTCAATCAAATAAATTTAGCTAGAATTCAAATTTTCTAAATCACTTTTTACAATTTTGCATTGTTTCAAAGTAGCTTTACAGAAAATAATTTTTAGCACAAACAATAGAGACAGACAACAAAGACAATCAAAGTCATAAGATACGAAGGTTTCTTGTAGGTTTAGTGAAGATCTTTAGAATGGTTTAATATATAAGTAAAGTACATTTGGCGTTTTTTTATACCTTTATTTGTCTGCTCTTTATCTATTGAGTTAAAGATGAGTTGAGCGAGATAACTTTTTCACTTCAGTCAGAAATATTCTTAAATTAAAATGTTATGTTTATGCTGCAGATTAAAAAGTTTAGTACTCTTAAAAATTAAGTTGTGCCAACTAGTGTTGTTGTGTACGCTCAAAAATAGTCAATCGTGGACAGTTTTCCACCCTTAATATTAATTTGGATAAATTCCATTTTTGTATGTTACCAACTGAAGCAATTTAAGCTGGTTTAACAATTCTCTTTTTCAGTGCAGTAAAAAGTGTCTGCCGTAAAAAACTGTAAAATGTTTCTGCCGTAGTAAGGAACACCAGGGTGCGTTTTACCTTAGTGTTTTACCTTAATGCTTTTCTTCTATCTGCAAAAATCTTTGTGTATAATCATGCCCAGCAATTCCCCCTATTTGTGGGTTCTTTACATATCCATGTGCTCTGCTCTAACAATGTCCTCCATCCAGATGCCTGAAGCGTTTTATGATACCACATACCACTCACCACAAACAAATTGGAGGCACTCATATTTTGCGGGCTGTGATACAAAATACTGGAGGTGGAACCACTGCCAACAATCTTCTTTCCCTGATCAGTGGAACCTCAAAACAGATAATGGAATGCATTGGCTGCCGTTCAGAAATACGAGGAAAAGGGGCCACAGCCAACCCTTGGCTAAGCAAATCCATCCACTGTTTTATCTTAAAATCCGATCTCACAAAATTGGGATGTTTCTCTTGTCCTCCCACCTATTGGATTCTGTCTTTGTGGCACAGTTGTTTCATAGTAAAACAGATAGTGGAAGTTCAGCTGTTAAAGTCTGGCTTTTACAAGCAATATGTGAAAGCTTCTACTCTTTGAATTATGATTGTCGATGATTATCAGTCCATATGTTTTAAATTGAAGTCTGTTATATTTTTGAATTTTCAGTTTATTTTACGCTACTTCTCCATGTATTAAAAACTGGGTCTGAAATTAAAATACAGACAGAAAGGCAGTTTTCTGTCCAGTGTTGACAATATATACATTGAATGCACTGGAAAATGCTTTGGATTCATACCATTGGTTTTTGCATTAGTCATGCATTAGTCATGCTCATATTTTTTAGCCTTAGATGCTCATAGCCATTTTTATTCCAGAAAGCATGTCTGGGTGCACTACACAAAATCTGTATAGTACAGATTGATTCATCGATATTTTTGTTCCATTTTCCTGAAACAAAAGAAGAGGAATTATCAAAATGATTCTGACAAATTCAGCAAAAACATTCAGCAAAAAAAATCTTTATTCTATTACCTGTTAATGGGTGAGCTGTAGGGATGGGCAGATCAATGTTGAAGTGTCAACACTTTTGATTCTTTTGTACCAGAGAGTCAGTTCTTACTAGATATTTTTTTAGCTACTAATTTACATAATGGTGCATAATAACATCAAAAGCTATAAACATTTCAAAGTGAAGAAAATGAACAAAAAAGATCTACATTTATCTTCTTGTTTCTGATTGTTGAATCTGTGCGGATCTCTGTTATAGTAATTAATATTTACCTCAAGAAAATATTTTTAATCTGTGTTTAAATATGCATGTTAAGGAGCATTTTACAGTTGTAACATCACAAATGAGGTGATTGTAAATTCTGGCATTTCAGAATTGTGGTAAAAATATGAAGTGAAAAAAGTGGTATCTATATTATGCTGCTAAAAAGATATTTTTTAAAGATTGTTTTTTTCCTCTTGTTCATGTGGGTATTTTTTAAATGTAACACAGAACTCACATTTCCTAGCACATCTCACAATGGTGATCTGTGAAATTTAAATTAAAATATATCCATTACCTATTTGCATGTCTGAAGAGCCGTGCAGAAATTAAAGGGATATGCTTGTGTTATGCAGGCCAAACTGAAGGGCCTTTATTATGAGTGTTTCAATGAGCTCAGTGGCAAGAATGGAAGAAAGACAGAGAAAGTGTAGAGAAAAACTCGAGGCTAGTTGACACACTACAATTTGTAAAAAAGAAAATGTAAAAAGTAAAATGCTAACATATTAAACAATTTTGGCCGATATTACAATACAGATATTACAATTAATAAATTGTACAAACATTTAAACACATGAATGTATGAAAAATGTCCTTACCCTAAGAAGACTTCTCAGATAAAATCTACACTGAGTAGTTTTATTGTGTTTACTTGAACAAACAGATTATGATGGCCAGCTTAATTTAATTTATAGTTATTGAATTATTTAATAACTAAAATCCAAATATTAATATTGGTGCCTCCCACAGTTTGCCAAGTTTCCACTCCAGAACAGTGATTCATACATGCACATACGTTTGTTTATCTATCATCCTGGGGACTTTCCAGTCGCATTTCTTTTGTTTTTATACTAAAACTGACTATTTATATCCCATTGGCTCTCCCACAATATGGGGAATGTTAGGTTTTACTACTCTTGTTGGGACATTTGGTCCCTACAATATAGGCAAAACCTGACCCCCACAAACATATGGGTGTGTCGTGCCTAGACGCAACCCTATATCTGAGAAGTTATAGGAAATAGTATATTCCATATTAACAACCTAACACAACACACAAAACAAAAGATTAAAATTAAGCATCATGGGAAACAAATTCAAAGATTATCATAAGTTACAATGGAGAAATGTAATTCCTTGTCAGCAACATTTGTAGAATACCTTCTCAGGCATTGTAAAAGTGTCATAATCACATTGTTTATCCTGTAGCATCTTCATTAAAACTATGCAAATGTCTCCCCATGTTGGCAGCTCAATTTGCATTTATTTATTACAGTATTAGGCAGAGGCAGTTCTCTTGATCTCCATTGTATTTCCATTATATGGGATGTGGCATGCATAATGTAAAGTGCCAGCTATCTCATAATTGACTGACTGTGTCTCCAAACTCTGGCATCTCACCTTGAGGAGAATTGACACAGTACTTAAGATGAAAGGATGTCACGTACAGTAAATATTAGTGTTCTGCAGGGTAGTTTTACGAATACTATTTTTGACAAGACAAACAAGTTTAACACTAAGGCTGCAGAAATCAGTTAACTACAAAAATCACAAGATTAAAATAATGAGTTTGCACTTATTGTAATTTATTGACAGCTCTCATTTTTAACAAAAATGAATCCTGCAAATAGCTCTGTGTTTTTAAATAAAACATACAAACATAATAACTTGATATATCAAAGTATTTTTGAGAAAATGCATTGATTTGTTTTGGCTTTAGTGCAATGACATGCTGTAAAAGCTAGTTATTTTGTTTTGGAAACAACATGTTATCTTTAAAACTTCACACTTTCTGTTATTACTTTAGAGGGAGGATATACATTACAAACTGATCTCCTGGACGATGATGGAGAGAGCACAGTTTTTAAACAGATTGACCCACAGTATTGGTGCCATAAAGCCCTTCTCAGAAGTGAATAATTACTATATCAAGAAATGCCTAAAGCAAGCAAAACAAGCTATTCACAAGGATTATTACAAATAGCATTCAGATTCCAACATCTGATGCATGTTTTTTGTTCCTGTTTTTCTCAAACTTTCTTTAAAGTAAAAAGTTAATCTAGTTTTTGGAACTGAACTTCATTAAAAGATGAACTGTTAGCAGATTGCTGGCATTCATTGTACTCTGTGTGCCCACTGTATAGAAAAATGCCTAAAATTAGCCAATTCAATCTTTGATGGAGGTTTTCATTTTAGATTCAGCTGTAATTGCACCATGTGTTGAATATGGTAAAATGCCTAATTGCTCTTTCCTTATTTTCTTTCTTTCTTTATTTAGTTAGTAATTTAAAAAAATAATATATAACTATGTTTAGTTTGCATTTAGTTTAATGTAGTTTTCTGATCTTACAATGCCACAAATTTTTCCAACTTTATATGATTGCATGCGTTACACCTTATAAGAATTTGTAATGTACTCAAATTCTATCTATACTATATCTAAAAAAAATTCCATATACTATATCTATCTATACTATATTATGTGTCATTTATAGATCCCCCAACAAGAGACAGGAGAAAAAAAACTTCTGTGTTTGTGTGCATTAGCTGATTTTTGTATAATTATAATGATTTTTTAAACTCTTTTTATTTTTATTTAATAAAAATATTTACACTTACTTTTAGTCTTTATAAAAGTTAATGGTAACCTTGCAGAACCATTAGAGACAGAACAGAGGCTATAAAGCAAAGTAATAGCGAGTCCTTTTGACCACTGTGTTGTCAAGGGAACAGGCTGAAGTGTAAGAATCAATGATACTCCCAAATTGCTCAGTGGGCAACATTTGTCACCACTATGTTCTTCAGAGTTGAAAGGGTTTCTGTACTTGTCACCTTATATCCATGTTGCTCATGTCTTTGTGTACATTACCAAGGCCTCTTTGAAAAAGATTTTGCATCCAGTATCCACATAAAGCTCTATATTCAATGAATTGCATTTCTTATCTCTTGATGTCTTATTTAAATTTGATTTAAACTACTAAAAGCATGCTAAACCTATTTCATATGTGAACAATTTTTACAATGTTTATATTGTTTGCCTAAAATGAATTACAAGTTTTGCAAGCCAAATCATTTTCAGTCTGGCTCATTACAAGTGCCACACTTGGTTGAAATCACATTCTGCATTGAACAACAATGCAAGGATATTGATATTTCTGACACACACTCTAGTTCTCTTTTGTAATTGACTCTGGATATCTTACAAACTAATAGTGTCTTCACCATGCTGGGCTGTTCAAACTGATATCTTAATCTTACAATATTGATTATCTTCAGCATGTGGATGATTTCCCAAAAGAAATAGTTCTGGAGAACCTGGCATTGAGTTAAAGTAGATCTAAATCGTTCCTTTCTGTGCTTTAATGAACTGTAAGATAAACGGCAGCTCTCCAGAAGAACTCAAACCTATTGACCTTAGAAACATACCAGCTAAATTAAATAAATAGTACCTTTTTAGACATACTGTACTATGTTTAATGGTGTTTGGACCCCTGTCTGGGTCATTTTTGTCTTTGAATAAAACAATCACACTGACAAAATTTACATGTCCTATAATTCCATATGAGCTTGAAATGGATAGTTTACCTGAGCAACACACCCATAAACTGTGTGTGTGTTTGTTAATTTAAAGAGAGAGACAAACAGACAGAAAGATGTCTAAATGCAATGATAGGATGTCCCGCTTGCCTGTCAAAATATGTATGCATTTTATTTAGAGGAGGCATGGCATTGGAGAGCATTCTGAAGGGTGGGATTTTATGCATTAAAAGCTTTTTTAAGACTTTTTTAAGACCAAAATTGCCTACCCTACCTTTATAGGGAGTTGGTCTATTTGCTAATAGCTTCCTCTTTTCTAATGGCTGTACAGATTTGACACTATTCAGACACAAAGGATATGAGCACAACAAAACTGTTAGCACACCAAAACTATTAGCACAAAATAAACAGCATTGCCAATGGGTGTCACTTTTACAGTGTGATTACTATTGGTCACTGCTACTAGGTGTGGAGAACTCACGCAAACATGACAAGCTACCAAGTTTAAATTTCTTATTAGGCTTGTTCTACATGCAAAGCACTTATTGCTCAGATCTATAAGGACCTGGCACAAGGCCCTTGTGCTAAGTGCTTTCCGATGTTTTTGCCGTACTGTCTTTGAACATTTGCACCTGGATTGTTTTTCTGTCAGTCTGATGAAAACGGGTCACTCTTTGCTGCTGTCATTGCTGCTGATGGAAATTTTGCCCAGGGTTATTGACATCTGCTTTAACAGGTGAAGGGATTTTAGCCACGTCTTAAAGGTGGTAATGGAGCCCTTTTCTGTCACTTAGCTAACAGTTGCGCTACCTAACAAGCCCCATCCATCAGAGCTGCCATGAGCTGCTCCTCTTACTGGCCTCTTCTGATTGGCCGCTATTATTCTCTCCTGTCGCTCTCTTTCTCTCTGTTACTGTCCTCCTGACTTCTCTGTTCATACTTGTTTCTCTATGTCAGATTTATATTGTGGAATTTGTGGTATATTTACATTGTTTAATATTCATGTTTATTTTAGTTTGAATTTACATGACTGCAAAAAGTGTAAACTCTAAAATCTGAACAATAAGGAATGAGAATAGCTGTGGTATAGTTATGAATGTTGTAACCCCATCACCTAAATCAGCTGTAATGTGATAATGTTCCAGTGATAAGCAATTTGTCTGTCCACTCTGAATGCAAAAATGGGAAGTGATGTAACACAATCAATCACAAATCACAGCCAATCAGAACAGCATGTTGATAAGATATCATAGTTAGCTCTTGTACTAACAAAGCACTACCCAGCTAAGTAGTGTAAAACTAAGACTAACTTCTGTTTAGATCATATGTCTGATCTTATTCTAAATTCAGTGGGTACACACTGAATCTCTATCCATTACAGAACATAAAACAAAAGTATTTAAATGCTGTAGATCACTCCCACCATATTTTTTCCCAACAACATTCTGCTTTTTAGAGTAAATAAAAAAAACAAATCTGAAATTAGTAAAATGAATATTTGAAACCAGTGGGAAACAAACCCATGTTGGGAAACAATCAATACTCTATATGTTGCTTTAGACACTTTGTTTCATTAAAATGCAAAATTGATTTAAAGCAACCATAGGGACCATTTAAAGCAACCACAGGAATCATAGGGACCATTTGTTCCCCTGCTTTACATGCTGGCTCAAAAAGATGTCATTCTCCCCTATCAGGCAGGGTCACTGAGGGTGACTGGAATGCATATACTGCATTTGAATGTCCATTAGCTCACCACATAATAAATGCAGCTCAATTGGTAGAGAATTGTGCTAGGAAAGCCAGACTTGTGGGTTTGATTGCTAGAGAATGCATGGACTGATGTATAATAAGCCTGCCAAAAGAATACATGTAATACTGTATAAGCAGAATCATTACAGTGGAAATGTGGAAACTTCACAAAACTGGTAGGGCAAATTCATAATACATTTCAAATCTGACAAAAGCTGTTAAATGATGGTTAGGCAGACACAGTAGCTATAATTATTTTGTTACAATCAAGGCAGATTAAAATCAGATCAGGATAAAGCAAAAAAAAAAGATTTTGAACACAGTTTTTTCATGTATTTATGTTCATGAAACTGTTACTGTTACAAACAAATCTTATATGGTGTAACTTTAAAGTTTGAAATGTTTAGGTTTGGTTGTCATTTCTATACAAGTGTTCTTTTCTTAAACCCATCAAATAAATTCCAAAAAGTATTTGAAATCTTTTTTATCTACATTGAAGATTAAAGCTATAAATATAACCTCAATCCTGTTGCATGAGACTCAGTGACTTATGGATATTTTATCTCAATGTTAAAAACTGTAGTCCACCAGCTAGAACAGTCTGATATACTCAGTGATGGACAGGATAATAAATGATCTGAACAGACCTTTCTCTACAACATGTCATCACAATTGACCAAGCTAGTTCTCATTCACTTTTATTATGTGGATAAGACCAGAATATTCCTAAAAATATTCACCTTGTGTCCCACAGTGTAGATATATGAAACAACATGAGAGTGAGGCATGCCCTACACAACAGTCAAACCAACATTGCACTGCTTAAAATAAATAAAAATCTTTTTTGTCATCTATCACCTGACCATAGATTTGGCAATGATCTGTGTTTTTTTTTGTAGCAGGTCTTGCAGAAAACATACCCACTATTGCAAAATCTTAGCAAAAATTGAGTAATAAGGGCACAGCTTTAATGGTGATTTTTCATTTTTGGGTAAATGATTCCTTTATTGCTATGCAGGCCAATAGAAAAGAATTTATTAAAAACAAGACTCTGCTTTTCTTCTATCATGACTCTGATATATGATGCCAATTATATAAGCCCTTAGCATGAAGTAAATGTGCAGTGACTCTCATCTCTATTTTCAACAGGGCAGATGACACTAGGCTATTGATTGGTCATTGCTTTGGGGCTCTAATTGCAGTGCGGTCTACTGTTTCCTAGACAGTTATATCTTACACAGAATAATAAAGATTCCGTTTTCCCATATTGATTAGAAGAAAATTCACAGCTCCAGTATAATTAGACACACAATGCATGAAGGTCAATAAGAAATAGTGTTCTCACTGCAGTGTTTTCCTCTGTTTTATCTCCTTCATTTACAGGAGAAGAAAGTGCTGCGCTGTCCTACTTTACTCTGTTTCAACACAACTGAGAGCTCATTATACTATACTAATTGCTCAACTAAAAGGGATCTTTCTATGGATTATTCAAAACAGCCTTTCTTTGTTCTCTGGTAGCTGTGCAGGGTTGGAACTTTCTTGGTAGAACTTCTAGCTTGTTTGTAGATTCTTCATGCTCACTATTTAGCATGAATCGTGGTCATGCCTTTTTATGGTATGCCTTTTTAAGTGTGCTATTAATTAATGTTAAAATACAACATTATAATAGTTTATTTTAAGTGAGACATTTTTGCATAATTATTGGGGAATATCAAAACATTGCTTTGTCTCAGCAACTTGTGCCCTGTCTCACAAAGTGAGTTGAACAAACTTAGAGTTGCAGAGTACATTTTGAGTTGACAGGCCCAAACAAATCAAACACCTTAAACAAGGTTAAGGGTCATCACGTTTTACCTCTTTGCTCAAAATCATAGCTTGTATCTTAATACTGAGCAACACAGCAGACAAATCTACCTCACATTTCAAAAATTACAATTTAAGCAGGGATCAGTAAAAGCCAGTCAAACATAAAACAGACAGTTTAGGAACTACTGCAACTCCATTTGAAGAACCAAATTGGTTATAACAAACCCATCATATAGAATCTTTACTTTCATAGATGATGTATTGTAGTAAAATATCTAGACATTTAGAGTGTACATTGTATGCACACTAGGCACGGTTGACTTGTTTCAAGCCTGAGCGTCTTTGTCCCCACTCCTCCACTAGCCTGCACTCACACTTGCACTTAAAAGTTCTGAAACAGAGCATGCTTATGACATTAACAATGCAACTTTTTGTTCTGTAGAAAAACACTTTTGCTAATACACTATCCAACCCTGATGGTTTCCCTTCACTAAACACTTCCCACATATTAACCTAACCTAACCACATATCAACCTAACCCAACTCTATATCAACCTAACCTATCTAACAACCTAACTCTATATTAACCTAACCACATATCAGCCTAACCTATATTAACCTAACCACATATTAACCTAACCTGTCTAACAACCTAACTCTATATTAACCTAACCTATCTATCAACCTAACTTTATATTAACCTAACCTATCTAACAACCTAACTCCATATTAACCTAACCTATCTAACAACCTAACTCTATATTAACCTTAGCTATCTAATCTTTGATGGACTGTCACTGTGGTACATCAGTTAGGTTCTATTCTGTTTATTATCTTGATTACCTCTGGTTGGGTTCAGTCACATTTTCAAAGAAATTATTAAAGAGGACTAAATTTAGTCTCGTTTCTCTGAGACTGGCTCTTGCCTCTGAAGGGTTACGCCACCCAAAAATGAAAATTAGCCCATAAATTAATAACTTTCTATTCTATTGTCTTTTTTCTTTCTATTTTCATTGATGATGTAAATAGCAGAATGTTGTGACTGACATGAGTTTTGTGATTTGATTTCTGCTATTGTGTATTGTTTGTCATGAGTTTGTTTTTATTGTATATTCTTTAATATTTTACTGCCTTTGCAAGTTATTGCTTTTCTACCTCTTCTTTCTCATCAGAAGTTAAAGCTAGAATTTCATTGTACTTAATACACATGAAAATTAACCAGAACATCCTATAGAAATGAACTGAAGATGTGTGTGACTATCAGCGAAATGTGCTTATAATGTAGTTTAAATTAACAAAAACATTTTAACATAAACTTGAAATATGACAATAATAAACATCAGTAACATGAATAGTTAAAAACTGCAGACAATGACTGTAATATGGCAGATGGCAACAGTTGCTAAGGTAGGAAACATAATAGAAACATAAAAATAAATACCCCAAAAACGCTGTCTCTGCATATGAAGCTGTGATAGAAACTATTTCATCATCAAACACAAAAAACACACACAACACCCTCCCACTAAATAACAGTACACATATATTTAATAATGTAGTGTCTGCAATAACTCTTGGTATCAGTTAACTTTATACATTGAAGAAATATTCATGTCAACACACACTGATAAAAACCCTAGAAAACCAAGAGACAAACCAAACCAAACATGCTAAGAGCTCATATCAGATGCCACACCAATGATGTCATGTGAAATATTTTATGATGACAGGATTTTTGAGTTTTACTGGGGGATTACTTTTCACATTTAGCTATATAACATCTAAAAAAGAAGGGTTAGAAGAAGAAGAGCTATATAACATCTGTGTACAACCTCAATGTACACACACACACTGAGGTGAAGGGTGGAACGAGAGGGGGGTGGGGGCTAGCTGGAGGAGAAAAGGGAAATAAGAAAACTTCCAACAGTCATCAAAGGGGAAAAAAAATCCAGCATTTGATTGCATTTGCTAATATCTAAAAACTTTCTGCCCACCCATTCATTTTCCAAGCAGTGTCAATAAATAGTGTCAGGCTGGTGTAAAGTCACTCTCATCTGTACTGAAGAAAAGAAAACCAGGTGGATATCTCTGAAGACATCACCTCAGCATGACTTCTCTTCACTGAACCTGTGTTTTGACACTGGCTTTGGTCTGCTGTCTGATGTCTCAGCCTCTGAAAAGAGATGTTAGTTCTGGGCTAAAGATACAAACTGTTGAAAAAGCTAAATGTGTAAGTACTTGACTTAAAAATCTAATATTAATCATCTATTAAGCGTGTTCATGTATTAATCTAATGTACTACAGCTAATCTTTGTACTACATTTACATTTATTCATTTGGCAGACGCTTTTATCCAAAGCGACAGTGAATTGAAGGTATACATTTTATCAGTACATGTGTTCCCTGGGATCGAACCCACAACCTTAGCGCTCTGTGTTGCATTGTGTGGCTAAATCTTTCTCTACCTCTATCTTTTCTCGCTAGGGACAGCATTTAAGTTAGAATGCCAAAGGTAAAGGGAAAGAAAAAGGGGCTTCTAAGTGAACATGAGCAGCAGCGCTTCTATGCGTTGTCTGTCTCTCTATGCGCTCGCTTTGCTCCCAGAAGGCTCGTGCACAGGTGGCGGCCATTACGCTCATTAAAGACCATATATAAACTCACCTGTGCTGCTGCTCCGGGCGAAGTCTCGTTTTGCCCTGGCTAACGTTTCTGAGCATTCTCTCCTGTGGTTTATGGTTTATGTTTTAGACTGCCTTTTTGTTTTTGATTGTTTGCTGCATGCCCTTTGGATTACAATTCGTTATTGGATTACCCTTGTTGTTAGCCGCCTGCCCTGACCTTCCTGTCTGGACTTTGATTACGTTTCTGGATTACCTGTGTTACCCCTGTTTGCTGTGTTTTGACTCTTGCCTGTTTAACGCTGTTTACTTTTGTGTTTAATAAAAACCTGCACATGGATCCGCACGTCTCCGACTCCTTCGTTATAGATATAGAATGAAAGATAGATAAAGTAGGAAAAACAGAGAGAACAATTGAGGCCTGGAAGCTGGGCATAGTGGCCTGAACCCCAGAGCTCAGGTAAAGAAGAAAAGTGCAAAAAAAGGAGCACAAAGGACAAGAGAGCCAAGAAAGAGAGCAAACATTCCCTTTTTATCCTTTCTTTGACCATGTGATCAAAACCAAACCTAAGACAACCAAAGTGACTAATCAGAAGACCATGTTTAACCCCCACTGTACTGGACAAATGGCAGACCCTCAAACAGCTCAGCCAAACGACTTCAACTGTGGGTTCAGGAATGCAAAGGATCACTTTAGGCAAAGAATTGGGGTTGTAAATTCCATTTAATTTTCAACCCTACAGTAATGAAAGTGAAGCTATAAGACTCCATCTCTGAGCTGCCTGTTGAGCAACTCTGAACCAAAAAAATAACGCTGTGATCATCTGAGGGTTTCTATGCTGGGTTCTGGATGTTCTTGAAGATGTCTACAGGTCCTTCACTCCAGCTTCATGATCGAACTCTGCACAAAGTGTTATTATTATTATAGTGGTCTTTCTACATTGCATTGCTAGGAATGCAAAGAAGTGTTAAAATTAACTATTTAAGTGTTATGTTGACACTGCTTATTTTACTGTGTACAACTATATAGTGGTACACTATGGGGCACTCAACACCTCTGGTGTTATTTTTCATTTAGATTACTCTGTTAAGTGTTATTCATAGTGTTTTTATTTGGTGCAAAATATGTATTAAAAATACATTAAAATATTTTAAACCTGCATTGACAGCGTTAACAAGACTGCAGTAAGGTACAACAAACCAAAAGAAATACCCATAAGACCCATAAGACATTTGCATATCAAAAGAGTTGTAATAAATAAGTTCAGTGACATTGAACACTTTCAAGGAACACAAAGTGGGCTTTGAACAGTTCATCGAAGGCAGCAAGACCACTCACTGACTTGGTATGGTATGGCTTTTTTGGTCAAACATGCTGAGGTGCAATTCAAAGTGTCCAGTGTGAGTAAATACCATCTAATGTTTGGGATCCAATAACAAGTCTGTGACAAACATTATTTAACAGCTTGTTAGCATTAGCAGACATAGACAATTTTACTGAGATCTTTCTCCAGGAGTCCAAAAAGTGGGAATATCCAATTTAACTATAAGTAAATTAAAATATGTCCCCAGAGGGAGGGAGTATGTGGTCAGAGAGTATGTGGTCATTAAGGAGCTCCTCCTATTGTCCTTGGTGATTTATGTGGTCATCACAAAACTCCTCCCACTCCTCCTTATCATTTGAATGGTTATCAGGGTGCCCCACCCACTGTTCTTGGTGATTTATGCAGTCATGATGGAGCTCCTCCCACTGCTGCTGGTGATTTATGTGGTGATCATGAGGCTCCTTCCAGTGATTGATTGGTGATTTGTGTGATCATCAAAGAGCTGCTTATTGCTTTACACCTTAATGTGAAGAAAGTTTTGATTTGTATTTAGGAGACAAATTTTCAAAAATGACACCAATCACATTATGTGCTATGAGTGCTACGGTTCTAATTTATTCATCTGATCATTAAATACATGCTTAAGGAATTAACTGCATGGTAAATGCACAGACATCTGTCTATGACTATGGCTGCATTTACACTGCAACTCCTAATGTTTAGATCCATTATTTA
>JAZGTK010009760.1:4199-16975 GCA_036877625.1 Ambastaia sidthimunki | reverse complement strand
TGATCATCACATGCTTCTCTATGACATCATCATGACATCATCATGATCTCACTGAAGGCACAGACAGGAAGCCAATGCTTTCTAAGTAATCTCTTTTTTTTTGTGTTTATGTGTTCCCTGAGACTCAAACCCCTGACCTTGGGGGTTGCAAGCGTCATGCCCCACCAGCTACGCTACAGAACCCTAATGAAGAAAGACCCTAATGATACAAAGCAACTCACTGCATCAGCTCCTTATATTTCATTCAAAGCTCTGCTCTCTGTGCTCAGTTAAACATACAGCAAAATCCAGGATCAAGCCTCCACAATTCATCTTCTATCTTTATAATTGATGCTAAACGCTTTTTACCTTCTAATGGCTAATTAAGTCCTTCCACACTTGTCACAAAGCATTAACCTTTATTAACCTTGAGGGCTGATGTCAATTAAGTTGATGTCACAGAAGTGTCACACACATGAAAGACTGGCTCCTGGCCAACCCGGATGCTTTGGGAAAGATGGAAGTCAGGGAAGACCGGAGACGAGGGCGACGGCAGCATGACTTAAACCCCCGTGAGGGTCACACTTTGTACTTTGTGTAAAACAACTTACTGTACGATTATTACTAAAATAACCATTGCTCAATAGTACAACTGTGATAGCTCGCAGAATTAATCCTGACTCGAACCTGCAATCCTTTAATTACCACCCCAGATCATTACCCAATGGTGTAATTATACTTAGACAAAGCACAAAAAATTCATTTTAGTTTAACAAACACTGCAATGTGATTACACTGCAATGCAGACAATATGTGTGTGTGTGTGTGTGTGTCTGTGTGTGTGTGTGTGTGTGTGTGTGTGTGTGTGTGGTAATGGAGAGTGATCTCATGCAGGAACAAACACAACAACAGTGAGTGAGTGTGTAAATCATTTTTTAGCAGATGACCGGCTGAATTCAGAGTCCCTGGCTGCCACTGCAACACACTTTATCGCAGGTACGAGACTGTGTTAGTATGCAGGTCACACACACTGCTGAAGTGGTACACACACACACACAGCTTTGTTTATGAGCTACAAAGCTGTAGTCTTGCCTCAGTCACGTTACAACTCAACTGCTGGGGTAATGGTGCTAGCAACATTTGGTCATGGGTTTGATTCCCAATAAATGCATGTCTTGATAAAATATAGAGTTCAAAAGCTCTTTGGATAAAGCATGTGCTGACAGAAGTATTCAGTATTTCATTTAATCAGTATTTATTACAGATTTTGCCAGAACCCTAAAGCTCAATAGAAATTGGCTTTAAATATTAAATAACATCAGAACTCTCTGGGATCATTGTGTGTGAAGCTGCAGAAAGGACAACATTTGTACAGAAGTCTTTTCATATAATATACAAGCATAAAGCTGAAACTGGAAAACAACAGCTGGAAAGTTAAAAAAGCCAAATGCATAAATTAATATTTTTATAAGGTTAATTGCCAGGCAAGCTGTAAAGCTTTGATCCAGGATGGATCCCAGAGTTGTCAATTAGCAGCCAAGTGAACAACCTCACACACAACCTCACACACAACCTCACACACAGCCTCACACACAGCCTCACACACAGCCTCACACACAGCCTCACACACAGCCTCACACACAGCCTCACACACAACCTCACATACTGCTCGAGGGCATCGATTTATCTGAAATGCTGCTACATCATCAGTTACTCACAGCATCACAGCTAACCATATTAGGTTATAAAAACATTTCCCTAACATTTTCCCTAAACATTTACATGGAACATTGTAAATGGAACATTCAAAACGTTCAATTTTGCAGTCTAACATTACTGCAAGAAGTCAGCTTATCCCAGCTAACCCATGAGAGATGTGACTTCCTCCTCCATGCTTCTACTTAATTCCTGGCAGATTCCAAGCCAGCGATAAAGCCAATATAATCCCACTTATCTTTGATGTCATCTCTATTTACAGACCTCATCAAAAGCTGTTTTCTACACGCTCAACACGAACAGAAGACGCTTGGTCTCAATGTGAAATAACCACAAAACATGCTGCGTTTATTTCATTGTCTCTGCACATTTCAAAGATGTTTCTGAAAACATCAAAAATAAAACCTTAAAAAGAAAGAAGATAGTTTAGGGATACCCAGCTAACAGGGTATGTTTGCAGAATGTTGGATAACATTCTCTAAAATTTCCCTCAAAGTTATCAAAAAACGTTCTTGCAGTAACATTGCATACCAGCTAAAACCAGCTTGGCCAGCTGGAGAACTATCTTAACCAGCTTTACCAGGCTGGCAAGCCCAGCTTAAACCATCTAAGACCAACCAACCAGCTTAGGCTAGTTTTAGCTGGTTTTATCAGCAGCGAGTCCACTGAGCACAACCACAAATCCCTGATGACCACAGCAGAGAAAAGCCAAAACTGTCCTCTAAAACTGACTCTGCAGGTTAATGAAGTCTTGCTGGATGACTTCAGAGTCCATCTTCTCATCTCACACAGAACCTCTGAACATCCGCTGGATCTCTGCAGGCGAGGCCGCTTTCATCCCTCATGTCGCTCCACTGCGTCTCATTTAAATGTCTGTCATGCTTCCTGTCAGCCGACTGAAAGAAATAATTATCTGCTAAACTCATTATAGCAGGATGAGTTTTTAGCACTCGAACTCCAGCGAGTGTTCTGAGAGAAACTCAATGTGAGAAACATTTAGAGCAGAAGCTCTTGTTTTTTCTCTCTGAGAGCTGAATTTAAAGGTGTCAGACCTGCGAGAGATTAATATACATTTCAAATGTATCATTCAGTTTTAAACATTTAAATGGCGTTATTGTGCATAACCTGATAAATGTATAAGTAAAGCTGTTTGTTATTGAACAATGAGACTGACTCATTCTAAAGATACAAAAAATGCTCAGTGTGTTAAAAATAAATAAATGATTTATGTTGTTTTCACTGTTTATTATTGAATATCATCATTTTTAGCTCAAAATGTATTTATTTCCGACATATTTCAAGAAATGTAACCTGAGCACTTATTCTAAGACATCTAATCCAGTCTATCATTGACAGATTTTTCTCACTTATTTTAGGCAGAAACTTCACTATGTTTTAAAACACATTTCTTTGCCGTGTAGCTTTATAGAAATTGATCCCGGTTCTTTATCTTCCTGTTAAACATCTTTTGACACCTGTCCTCTTAGCTAATGTCTCTCCAGGATAACACACATCTGCCGTCTGTCCATCATCTCTCTGTCCACCCCGACCTTGAGGGGGTAGTTACCTCTGACCCCCCACCTGTTCAACCTGCCTGTCACAAACACATCACTCATATCACAGATACAGACAAACGGCACCTACAGAAAACATGTAGCATGTTTCCACAATATCTCTGTGACCTCACAGCTAACAATTTTACATTCAAGTAACATTTCCCAAAATTTTTACATCAAATTTAGCTACCATTTAAAATGTCATTCTCCATCAATGAAGCACAAAGCTTGACACTAATGAAAATAAAATTGTATTTACAAATACAGGAAATGAAAGACAAATAACCTTCTTCCCTTTACAGTGGTGCCTGTGTTCTCACCAATAACCTGCCCAAACACACACACCTGCACACATATACACCTGCACACACTCTCACACACACCTGCACACATATACACCTGCACACACTCTCACACACACACACACACACACCTGCACACGCACACACCTGCACACACACACACACCTGCACACATATACACCTGCATACACCTGCACACACTCTCTCACACACACACACACACACACACACCTGCACACACACACATACACCTGCACACACTCACACACACATACACACACCTCTGTCAACATGTTATTCAGTTATACTGCCAATTTGTGACACACTCTGATTGCCAATTGTCAAAATTGATTAACATAAATTAAAAGGATAAAACTAAAAATAAAATGAATGTCATACACACTGTACCTGTGCAACATGAAGTATTCACTGAATATCACATTTCACTGAAAGATCAAAATAACATTTGTCCACAGAATAATTACACAACAGCAAAACTGAAAATACTCATCTGTGAATGACAGTATAGAGTCACAAACACAATTCATCAAACGTTGAACTCTTTCAATAAAGAAAAGGCAGAAAACAGCTGCAGTACGAAAGACGTGAACGCATGATTGATGTCTCTGTTACTTGCTTATTTGAACAACCAATTATTTGCCTCAACAAATCTTGTCAGATCTAATCTGGTGAACTCGCTGAGGTTCCTCAGAAACACGAACCCCTTTTCCAGCTGGTTAGCTGAACATGCAGCACACAGCTAACCTGCAAGAGCTGTTCTGAGTACAAAACACAAGCTTCTATTTTAACATTAATRTCTGACTAATGCACACTTACTGTCTCSTACAGAACAGAAAATTACACATGCTGTAATTCTCTGCAAATTGCATACAGGGTTCTGGGCATGACAGCGGCTAAGAACTATTCTTGTATTTGAGGAAACGGTTTCCTATAGACCAGAATAAAAAATGGTTCCATCTAAAACCCATTTTGATTTCAAGAAAAGCAAAACTTGCTTGTAACAAATCACTGCAATTGTTTTACATTTCTATATTGAAAGTTAAAATTCACAAAACTATTATTATGCTGAATCAGATCCAATTCTGTTCTGGCAGATTCATTACACATCACTAAACAGGCTCATGAACCAGGTCCAAAAACTAAACGCTCTTCATCTGAACCACATGTTGAGGAAGTTTAAAGTTCTGGCTCTTTCACAAAGCTTCTCCAAACATCTCCATCTCCACAAAGAGGAACAGAAACCACAGAGGAGCATTCATGGTGTCTGCTGTCTCAGATAACTCTCCACACATCCAGTCACTGCTTTCCTCTCTGAGAGAAGACCGGTCGCTGGCAGCACACAGACACACCCAAAGAGTGAAACAAGAAGAGCGTGTGAGCGTCTGGCTGTCCCTGACAACTGGCTACTGTGATAACCCAGCAGGCAAGCATCAGACATGACATAAAACGTAAGGACAGCATGTCGACTACAAAGAGCACTCAGAACCGCAGCTGTTAAGGAGGTTGAATGTACCTGGAAATTAAAGAACTGTTTTTTGTTTTACTTTGAACCAAATGAACCAGGATTGTGTCGATAACAGTTTAGCTTGTCCAAACGCTGGCTTTGGAAAACATTTGGAAAACACAAATGACAATTTTCCATCATTTACTCGCCCTCATGTCCTTCCAAACCTGTATGACTTTATTCTTCTGTGGAACACAAAAGAAGATATTTTGAGAAATGTCTCAGTGGTTTTGTGTCCATACAATGGAAGTCAATGGATGCCACTGTTGTTTGGTTACCAACGTACTTCAAAATATCTTCTTTTGTGTTTCTCAGAAGCAAAAGTCATACAGGTTTGGAAGGACACAAGGATTTAATGATGGAAGATTTTTAAATTAAACACAGTCTGTCCTGCTTTGTTTTATTGGAGTCACAGGTGACCAAGTGCATCTGGTTGCTGGGATACCACTGGCAGAAAAGAGCTTCTGGGAAACAGATGAGGAAGTAAATGAAGGAGCAGCAGGAAGCTTCTGTAACTTCCTGTTGCTGATGGTTCTTGTAACAATACATGAGTACCAGAGGAGAGCATCTCCATTTATCAGAGTGTCTTTCCCACAGAGCACATCACCAACAAAAACAGGCCGAATTATACAAGCCGGACAGTTACAACTGTCTCACTCCACAGACACTATTGTTGATCCGGAACATGTCAATGTTTACTGAAAAACATTATAGCAGAAAATGTTTTACACCAGTCGTAACTTCAATCTGTTCACCATGTATTATGTTTCTCTCATGAAACAATGAAACAATGAAACAATAAGCTCATTTATTAGCAGAAAGTGTGATGGGCTTTCCCCAATTGCCAAATTTCCCTCTGTGCCAAATCTACTTAACGGCACAAGTAACAACTTCAAACAACAACTTTGAAAGCTTTTAATATAGTAGCTTTGCAACACAACAACATCCAATGGGATTTAAACACTTCAGCTCGTATTTCCCAGCAATTACAGTGATTCTGAAAGAAAATAACTTGTGCTAATGAAGCCGATGACTGGAATTATTAGAGTCTCTGTGGCAGATACATGCATGTGATTATATATTACCTCTGATAAAAAAAAACTCTGTTCTGTGTGAATGTTCAGTCATTTTATGTGGTTTAATGTGTTGTCAATCAAATTCTCATGTGTTTTAGAACTCAATTGTGAGCTATGAAATTTCCAACTTTGTTGTACATTATGTGAAATTAATAATGTTGGCATGTTGCTCACTTTAAAAAGTGTGTCACACTAGATTTTAAGCATGCAAAATAACCCTAATATGAAGCTACTTTTTTACTTGAATGTAAAGTTTATTGGCACATGGTAAACACATCCCTCTGGTACAGCAGCAGTAAGCAAACACTATTCTCTTCAAATCTAGTGTTTAAATTACTGCAGGAACTCAGTTTGGCTGATAAATCAGTAAAGACGGTTAAAGCAGAGAAAAGATGAAGAGCTCAATTTACTTCCTCACACTTTTCAATCAGAATCTGACAGATTCACTTTCAGAGGTTTTAAAGGCCGTTTTGATTGATGCCGGAGCAAATGGAATCTGATATTTGTTGTTCACGTAAACCAGGACAGATGTAAAAGGATAAACTGGACATCACGTCCTGCAAGGTCTTCCGCTGCGATGCGGCCGGACGAGATTGAGCTACAAAGACAGAAAAAAACATTCAAAACATCCACAAACAAGTTGAATGAAGCTGAGTCACGATCGTCTGGATGATAAATGCACAGAGACATCATTTCTTTGGTCCCACATAGTTCAACAAGGCCGATGACTCACCAGCATAAAAGAGCTTCAATGAGTTATAACTATAGCCATCTACACACATATAGCTGCGTCGCTGCGGTCATGCGTGTTTCCATGCGTTGTTGCTAGTCGTGCAGGTAGCACGAGTTCCAGTCGTGCAGCTGGAACTATTTGCATTAGCCTCTCTGGAATTTAGAAAGCTCTTTCTCTATGGCAGACAGGAAAATAATGTACCACCGCTTTCTGCCCCCCCGGCTCACAGAACATGAAAGCAAGCGAGGAAGAGAATAAATGAATCCCTCAATGAAACATTTATCTGAACTGTCCGAACTGTCTATAATCCCAAAACTCTGTCTGGATTCACACTTCACGAATCCTGTGACTCAGTTGTTTGCAAACTTCCTCAAACTAAAAGGGAAGGTTTTGTGGGTAAGGTTCGTATCCTGGCATGTTCAGACAGCCCTGCATTTGAAATGACAAATTTAATTCTGGCAAGACAGAATCTAGATTGAAGAAAAAAACCTTCACAAACATCATGTGTTTTATCTAATAAATTACACTGTAAATAAAATGACTAACTGTATTTTAAAAATTGGAGTGATTGTGCCTCATCTCTGATGTGCCGTTTGCTGGCAAAACTGAAAGCAGCAAAACTGGGGCAACATGAATTTTAAACACATCCTGGAAAGTACAAAAACCGTGTGCTCAGAACACAAAGGGTGAAATCTTCCCCTCAATCTTTCCTAAGAAACATTTCTGGTAATAAATGGATTCTGGTGCCTGAAACTGATATTTTGGCGCTTTCTAACAGCAGATGACGATCCTCGATTGTTCCAGAAATGTCAGCTTTTCATCAGCTGTAAATCTCTCTCCTCACGGAGGGCAGGATCAGGCAGCGGGACAGACGCACACATGCCGGGGGTCTTCCCAGAGGTCTGCGGATTTACCCGGGCTGTTTTCTCTTCTGGTTTCTTGCGCTCCGCTGCGTCAGGCCTGCTGTTCTCAGATCAGAGATGAAGCCGTGAGGAAGAACGTGAAAGACATGCAGCATCAGTTTTATTTAAGCTCCGGTTCCACACCATCAACATCTTCCCAGCTAACAGGCAACGTTCACAGAATGTTGGCTAACATTCTCTAAAAGTTCTCTTCAAGTTACGTTCTTGCAGTAACATTAGTAGAATTTTTTTTTATGTTATATCATCAAAATGAAGAATAAAAAAGGCTATTTTTAAGTTGTTAGGGAAATGTTTTATAAACATCACAGAATTTATAAAAAAAATGTAAATAACATTCTTGTAATTAAACAACTACTAAAAACTAGGCGTTTTGAACATTCCTAAAACTTTCAAAATAACATTTGTTACTTAACAGAAATGTTAGGAGCAGAAAAACACCATCTATACAGACCAATGCACACAATCTGAAAATTACACACAATTACACTTTGTTCTTGACGCTAACAGCGTTGCTAACGCTAACAGAACTCACAAAACACACATGAAAACTGCAACTCGCACATTAAAGGTCAAATTTCACGGTCAAATCGTTCATGAATGTCATTCTTTGAAATACATCTTGACCCGTTTAAAACAGGTTTTCCCAAAAGTTCAGGTGGTTTGGAATTAACCTATTAACAATCTTCATGGAAAACAGTGGTTGGGGCCAATAACTAGTTAAGGTAAATGTTAACTCTTTACCTCTTGGGAAACAGGTAATAGTTAATCGAAAAATCAGAACATTCCAAATGATCTTTGCCAGGCAAATCAATGATTAATGATTAGTCTCAGATTTTTGCCCTTTAATGAGAGACAAACTGCACACATGCATCAAATGATCTGAACAAAAGCACAAACAACTGATTTAAACACTTTTAAGAGGAAATCAAACTTCAAATTACGCTGGCCTAGAACTTACTTAATATTGTATCAATATAATTAAGTAAAAGATTTTTTTACACGATTAAGTGACAAACAAGCTGCTACTAAAAAAAGCAACAAAAAAAAACCTTCAAAAAAAAAAAAAAATGTTAGTTCATATCTGTGTACTTTTCTTTTTTAGTGGCACTCTGACAAATGACAAAAAAACCCCAGAAAAGTGGTCAGTTATTTTCAATGACTCGGTTGATCCAGTTCACTAAACCAAGACAACTGAGTTATTCCCAAAACCAGTCTGATCCGGTTCTCACAGACTCTACCAACTTAGTGAAGAAAATTAACAATGAACAATGACTGAAATGTCATTCTTCACATCAAAGAAAACCTGTAATAGTCATATGAACTATTTTTGTGATGCTTTTATGGACCCAGTCCTCTTTAAATCAGCAAACCTTTACAGCAGAGCATTTCTACCCTAGAAAACTGAACTTAGATGTACCTTTTCATGACTTTTTATTAATTTTCATTACTTTATAACTGTTAAAATTCCTTGACAGTTTCACGGCTATGAACACAGCAAAACTGTAACTCAAAATCTCACCACACTTTAAAACATTTATATTGAGTAACAAAAACACGCCCAGGTTTACTTTCGTTAGATCAGGTTTAACAATATGATAAAGTCGAGCTAGTGTGCGGCCTCAGTTAAATCGAGAAAAGTAAATCTAGTGAGATCAATTTCATTACACAACTATGAATCACAGCCCACCAGAGACCCCAGCGATCAATTCCTAATCCAGACATCAAACCCACAACTGTTCCCCTCATACACCACGTTTTTATACCATGAGAGAAAAAACTGGTGTGAACACAACGTGTAGCATGTGTAAATGAATGCTGAAGAGCTGCATGTGTGTCTGAAAACTGAGAAGCTTTGGCATCCCATCTGGACTGATTTTTATCTCTCTCAAGAAGAGCTTTATTTACTCTTCTTCTGTGCTCTAATCCAGTTCTGAACACACACAGTTTGGTTATTTAAAGGAGTGACAACAGAATTCTGCTTCAGAATTAGTGACAATCAAACTCTACCTGCAAAAGTGTAACATGGCAACTCTAGAACACTCTAGAACACTCTAGAAAACTCTAGAAAACTCTAGAAAACTCTAGAACTCTATTATATTGCATCTTACCATCCGACCAGGGATCACATGGACTTGTCATGTTCTGTACACTGGTTCAGGAAAGGTGAAACTCGCCCAGCGTGTCTGTATAAAATACTGTTCACGGTTCCTCTAGAGACGTTTGGGTCACGTTGAGAAACCGCAAATCTCTCAGAGCCACAGAAGACACCGCGGTGGCTGTGTCCTGACACGCTGAGTGCCGAAACATGTCTGCCGGTGTAATGTGACTGAACGGGTGCTTATTATTCTCTGGAGAGAGAACAAGGAGACTGCAAAATAATCTTGTGGGGTCAGATATGCACTGGTGCAGTTAGAACAGTGTGGGGTCCCAGCTAACAGGAAACATTCTCAGAACGTTGGCTAACATTCACTAAAGGTTCTCTCAAAATCATCAAAAAAGGTTCTTGCAATAATGTGAGTAGAACTTTATATAACGTTATATAACGTTATTCTTTCGCTAGCAAAGTTACTTCTCAGTTAAAGCAGAAACATTTGGCAGGCACTGAATTAGGGAGAGCAGTTATTTTTCTTACACTGTTGAATCAGAAACACACGCCAGCGTGTCAGAAAAACAGCAACACTTGTGAGTTCAAGAACAGGACCTGCCGTACAGATGCCAACAGCATCATCTCATCCACTCACATCAACTGTGTGAAACACACACAACACTCATAAACAAACACTTGATTTTAAACTTGCCAAGTTTAAAAAAAGCTCTCTGTCTTTTTTCTGTGTTGAATGCAGAACTTTACACAAACAAGATAGAAAGTAACATTTTAAACACAAGACCAACCAGAGACCAATGATGGCAGGTGCCTTCAGAAAAATACTGAGTTTAGATCTCAAGAGACAAACTAAATAGCTTCCATTGCTTCAATTTAATGTTCTCAAAACATTCTCAAAAACGTTCTTAATAGAACCTTTATCTTATTGTTAATAGAACCTTTTTGTAACAGTATATCATATCACAAAAACATTATTCTTAATGAACATTTTAAAATGTTAATGAATTAAAGAAAAGTCTAATGTCTAACTTAATCTTAAACATTCCTGGAACATTCAAAATACTTAATGGAAATGTTAGGGGAATGTTCTTACAACCTAAAATTGTTGACTGGGTTCACCCTGTAGCGTTCCTAGAACGTGATACAAGTCTCTGGTTTTCCACTACACACATCTTACTGCCTGACAGCTCATTACCTGAGATTATTACCCAAGAATCACACCATATCACCAAGTAACACAATAAGTAACCTTTCACCAGTTCAAGCACCCCAGCTCACGGGATTCCAGGAAACTGTGTTTAAAAGCAAACTCAGCAAATAGACTATTAACGTCAAACTAAGTACATAACCAAAAACAACAAGCTACACTGCAACATTTTGACCTTTTACAACAATAATAACACAAGGTTTTTAAATATCCAACACAGTTTATGATGCTATGGCTTGTGGACTGACGTCACAGCACACCTGAACTGACGTCACAAATACAAACTTGTTTTGGCACACTGAATTTAAAGATCAACTCTGTTTATTGTTAATAAAACAAAGCAAATATATCCCATATAACCACAACAAACATTCCCTTGTACACTAAACACGATTATATATATAAATCTTCATGCGTCACGCGTTTCAGTAACTCCATTTATATAAACTGTGTTTATGATGTATTATCACTGAATAACAAGTTTTATTCTCTGTTGGCATCAGAAATCAAAGAGGCTCAAACGCATATAAACATTGTGTCGGTGTTAAAACAAACACACTGTAAGTGAATCAGAGTAACAAACAGCTGTTTGTTTACTGTAACCATCATAACATCATTCATTCATAACAACACTACATGCACACTGTCTCTAAACCTTTCTAGGCTTCATAACACATGCTGTCTATGTAGGAAGATCATGAGGATTTGACACACAGCCACACTTACCAGCTTTAACACTGTTTCCACTATATCTCTGTTGCTGACCTCCCCGACTTGAATGAGACCCGTCAGCACCGCGAATTTCATGCTGATATTCCGAATCGGAACCGACGGGTTTATCACCCCGGCCGGCAGGACCACCGACCCATAGCCGATCTTCATGTCACCGGTGCCGGCGGCGGCTCCACGCCGCCTGTGGCCGGAGGAAGGGTCTCTGTCGACCGGCGTGGCTGCCGGCTGAACGCTCGCCATGTCTAGCGGGTGACAGAGTTTATCATCCGCGGTGATTGAAATGCAGCGCTGTGTCATCAAGCCTGGAGCTGTTTTCATGAAATCAAGTTCAATCAGATACTGAAAATCTCGGATGGTGACTGAACGTCCAGCGACTGCAGTGAGATCAGTCCACACACATGAGACTGTGTCAGTGGGCTTCAGTGAGCAGCGCTGGTTTGTGTTTAGTGTGGGTTTCATTACCAGTGGATGAAGTGTTTCTCATGCTGGGAAAACGCCCCCTGTCCTCACCAGTGTATCATGGGCTGCAGTTTACATCACATTTGTGCTCATATGATGGAAAGAAACGTGTGAATCCCTACAGCTCAGACAAGATAGTACAGTACAGTACAGTATAGTATAGGACAGTATAGTATAGTATAGTATAGTATAGTATAGTACAGTATAGTATAGTGCAGTATAGTATAGTACAGTACAGTATATTATAGGGCAGTATAGTATATTACAGTATATTTTAGGACAGTGTAGCATACTATAGGATAGTATAGTATAGTATAGTGCAGTATAGTATAGGACAGTATAGTATAGTATATTATAGGATAGTATAGTATAGTACAGTATATTTTAGGGCAGTATAGTATATTACAGTATATTTTAGGACAGTATAGCATACTATAGGATAGTATAGTATAGGTATAGATATT